>QFDD01120186.1:0-35081 GCA_006871305.1 Vachellia collinsii
AAAAATTAATATTAGAAATGTCTCAAAAGGTTTTTAATAATAAGTAAAAGAGTACCATTGACAAGTGAATGGGTTATCAGTAGCAACCTTTGAAACCTTTCTTATATTAATTTTCTTGTATGGGACCTTAATGCAATTTTTCTTTTTTTTATTTACTGTTTTTATTAATATTTAGTGACAAAGGGAAGAACTAGATGATATTTCTTCTTTTCCTTTTTTTTACTACAAACATAATTTTTTTATGATAAATTCTTAGATTTTTATGATTGATGAATGAATTTTAATGATTTTTTTATTATGATTTGTTATTAATTACAATGACTAAAAGATTTTAACTGATAAAGATGAATATTTTGAAATTAAACATTATTAAAAGTATTATATTTTAATATTATCAATTAAATATCATTATTTTAATATGCCGGTCTGACCCCGATCTGACCCATTAACTCTAGACCCACTGCCTCGACCGGTTCAGTACCCGGTCCGGTTTTTTGAATCTTGGTTTTAAGCAATTTCTGACTCGACTATGCAATTCCCTTCGTATTGATATTGATGATAGATGATTCTCGTTTGGCCTCAATGATATGCTATGAAAACATCGCCAAAGAAGAGCAATGAGGAAGGAGTTTGAAGTTTTTGAAAGGGTAACATGGTCTTTCTATTATGATTTTCATTTAATCAAATATTAAAAATACATCTCATTAAACCTTTCTTTGAAAGGTGTATTTTTATAGCAATGCATTGTATTATTTTGGGAAGGCCCGTAAACCAAACGACCCTAATTATCATAAACATAACCAGACCGAAGTGTCATGTACATACAATTCAAAAAATTTCATATTACTTTGTACGGAAATAAAATTTAAGTTACAAACGCAAGAAAAAAAAACATTAATAATGAGAATTGAACTAAACCAATTAAAACCAACTTCGATTCAAATTTTTCATTTCCTTTTTGACTGACAACTTCGATTCAAATTTTTCATTTCCTTTCTGACTGTTTGGTTTGGTAAGATGGTTCTTCAATGGTACGGTCTAGACGAACATAAGTGTTGACACAGAGAGCCGCATATTTATAACAAGTGCTTGATTCTCAAACTTCCCATCTCAAAGGTAAAATGGGACACGATGTAAGTAAGAAAGCTAAGTGAAACAGTAATTTAGAAAACCAAAAGCAACATTACATTAAATATGTTCAACTTAAAAAGACAACTCAGAAGCTAGAACCAAAATTTGCTCATCAAACAATCTGCTGTCACATTAATCCAAGGGGAAAAAATGAAACCTGGATGAACACGCTAGCCTCCTTCAGCAGTTTCACATATCAAGGTGCAACCACGATCCGACCAGTGACCTGGTCAAGATCTCTCCGACCACTAGGAGTTATTCTTCTGCCACTGTTACACAAGAATACTTCAGATCAACAAAAAATACTATTACAAATCTTGATAAAACTTGACCTGAAGAACGATATAGACGAGTGCCGAAAATAACCCCAAGAGAGAACAAACTGTGAATTGCTAGCGAATGCTTGGAAGGAGAAGGAAAAAAGAAAAGAAGGAAGGTGAGGGGGCTACAGAAAGGCCTAAACTTGATGGGGAATGGCATCAAAGGATTTCACAAATTCAAAGGGACCAACGTTACCACTACTGCTTCCTGAGGATGTAATGGGGTTTTCCAAATGTTATAAGGAGTGGACGTACTGGATTTGTAACTTTAGGAAGCATTAACCTAGTGAACAATGTATGTTCCTTCTGGCTTCTGAGCATTTTTTATTTTCATCAATTTTTACTAAGTTTGGGTCCTTGAGAGGAATTTTCTAGAAATAATGACCGGTGGTATATAGGTACATGTAAATACTGTAATTTTTTTAAAATCAAGCTAATAAATAAAATATAAGGAATATTTCATAAGACAAACAATCTTACAAAACAGGTTAATAGCCTACAATCTATAATCAACCAAAGCAGTAGCATGAAATGTAAAGAAGAGGAGAGGAATTTAAATAACCTTTCAATGCATCTACTATAATTCCCAAAGGACAGATAGAAAGAGTTCTTCCTTACCCGTTGGGGTTGGCCTCAATAATGTTCATGTCTTGCAATTGATGAAGAATGTGACGAGCAATAGCACCGCTGCTCTTACAAAAATGAGGAGGACGGCTACCATTCCTCTGGCTCCCACCATAGATCCTCTGGAAAGCACCAACACCAAGGCCCCCTCTCAAGTAAATTTTTCTGGCCATGGAGGCTGCAATCAGCATTAAGTTAAGCACAAGGGTCATTGCAAATACAAACAAAAATGGAGAAAAACTTATTAGATGTTAGAATGTGCTTTGCATGCTTTAACAGTCCAAATGCGGGGGAAAAATATTTGCTTAGAACTTACCAGCCCTAATATAATACCAATCAGGATCATATGGAGCCAATTCTTTAAATCTTGCAGTCTTTACTATATCAATCCACTCAGGAGGCTCCATCTAGAGAATCAAGCAGCAAGGAAAAAGATTCAGTAAGGCAACCAAATTTGAACTCAGTGTATCAATATACCAACGGGGGATACCAATGCTGTCGTCTCCAAGAATTAAGAGCACCAATGCAATCAGCAAACATGAGAAACAACAAAAAAAGCAGTAAACTATATAACGTGATCAAGGAAAACTAAACAGCTTGACCATACTTCAATTTCAGGATTATATCTTATTTCCAGATATATCATATCTAGTTCGCTATTAGCTATGTCTCTGACACAACTTTCCATTCATTCCCCTTCACACACTCAGACATACAGGAAGACAGAACATAAATTGACATCAGTTCATGCTCTCGTAGGGATATTCACTCTAAAAAACATAGAATCATAGTCTAGTATTGGCAGAATCGATCATCAGAAGAAAATTAGGCCCAAAATTAGAATCATAGTCAAGTATTGGCATTCATTGACCATTAAGATGAGTTCTGGAAATCACAGATTCTATCCTCCAACAAAAATATATATAGAATCTAAAAAGGAGAATATTACAAAACAAGACGTTGAGCCTGAAGCTTGTATTTGATCAATAAACACAGCACAAGCATGTGCTAAGCTTGAAGCACAAACAATCACCAATTAATTCAACATCCCCAACAACATCCATGTATCTATATAATGTTAATAATTGAAGGAAAAAAAACCCATATTGGGGGCAGTATTTAGTTGGTATAGCATGGCATTGAACAAAAACCCAAAGAAAGCTCGTCAATAAGATTAAATCAGCAAGATCCCAAAAACACACTTGACAAACACTACATAAAACACGAGTACTTACTAACACCAATGAGACACATTCCATTTAGCACAGCGAAACCCCTCCCCCCCAACAGTACCACCCCAGCTTTCCCGAGTAACAAAACAAAAGATAATGTAGGAAGTCAGCCGTAAATTCTCGTACCTTGCCGGATCTCTTGAGGTGAGCCGCGTAGGCCTTGACGAACTCGTGAGGCGAAACATCCTTGACAGTCCTCGAAGTAGCCATGGCTGAAGCAGAGAGAACCGTGGAGGAAGCGAAGCTGCTGCAGAGAAGATCGAAATAGCAGTCGAACAAACATTTATCCCTAGTAGGGTTTCTCGTTTGGGTAATTACAATTTACAAACCCCCTTAAACGACACCGTTTTGAGATACTGGAACTTATGGGCTTCTTGGCCCAAAAAAATAGAAACTTATGGGCTTCAAGCCTGAGCATCCGTTTAAAGTTCATTGAACCAGTCCATCACAGGCTAGCCTTAATTGTATGGAGTCACTAGTCTATATTTAAACTGTCTACGGACCCGCCCACAACAGGCTAGCCCTCAAATGAACTTGACTTTTACCAACATGTTTAAACAGGTTACATATATTAATATTGGCCCAAATATAGTTAAATGAGTTTTTTTTCAAACACATATATTCTTCTAATAGAGATAATCCTGTTTGAGATATTGTTAGATCTAACTGCGTTTAACATGCCATGTCAATAATATGTACAGGAAAATTGGGCCCAATATATATACACACAGACAAAAAAGGATATGTTTGATGTTCAACTTTTTATTTAAGTCCACTGTGTCTTTTCAATTTCTTAATCTTAAAATCATTAGTTTTATGATTTAATGTGTCGGCAGCATGTAATGAACATGTTCATCATGGCGGGCTACTTTACTTTTACTTTAATCAGTGTCTATCTATCAAAATCTATCAAAGTGTGTTTACTTTTGTCAGAATGTGCTACTTTCTGCTAGTAGCCTGTATTACTGAGTCTTGTCACTTACTGAGTTAGCACGACTATATAAGTACGCTCTTGAAGTGGATCAGGACGAACTTCATATATCATATTCACTTTGTGAATATTAGTGTGCTTTCCGGTATGAGTTCCTTTTTTAAATACTGACATAATAAATTTACTTTATATAAAAAAAAAACTATGGCTGACACAAAAAATCATGACTAAAATCAACAAAAATCTCCAAAACTTTTATGTTAGCAGTATAGAATTTTCTTGATCTTTCGAAGTTTAGATTTAACCTCATTGATGTTTTAATTTTTTTGATATTGAATCTCCTACCATCAATTTTACCGTTAAGTTTTAGGATTAAAAAATTTAGATTATAATATATAAAACTAATTTATATAAATGTTTTTTGCCAACCACTAATTTATATAAAATTAAATAACCACGAGGTGCACTTTTATTAACATGACTTAAAACAACGATTTTTTAAATAGTGCCCAAGTCCAAACCCCATCCTGACCTCAACCTTAACCAAAATAGATCGATCCGAAGATCAAAAATTTTAACTCAAACATTTTTAAGACTTAACTTCAAACCGATGCCTAGCTCGATTCAATATGGCCTTTGTGAAACCTTACTCTAATCCTAATACTGTTGGTTCTATTAACAAAAAGTTCTAACATTTAAATAATGTTGACAAAACATTATCAAATGTTTATGTATTAAGTTTAATTTTTTCAAATAACAATGGTTAGTATAAAAAAACAACGATTTGAAACTAATGATATCAGAATTAAAGGACTGTACTTCATAAAATTATGAAATAAAACTAAAACTAAAACTAAAAATCCGTATGAAGTTAAAAGAGCACAAGGTGTACTGACCTTTGCCAAATTTACATAAAAAAAAAAATCACTGAATAGTAAAGGAAACAACATGCGCGAGTTAATGAAAAGAAGCCCAAAACAAAAAAAGAAAAAGAAAATAAGATGTTCAAGTTAATCACACCATTATTCGTCCTAGTCATTCATACATAATCATCTCAATTATTAATTAGTAAACCCAAAATGGGCACATTCTTGCCTCTGTTTTGAGAACTCACCTAAGAAACCTACATGTAAAAAAATTAAGGGTGCAAAAACATTCATAAGCTTTTACTAAAGATGTACATTCATCATTATATACTTTTTGGACGTGCAAAAATATTTACGAATATTTAACATTGAAGCAAAAATGTTATGATCGTTTAATATAACCTAATGCAAAAACAGAGTGGAATCCACCCAAAAAAGTAATGGTGTTAGATTATATTCAACAAGCAGTTTTGTACTCATTTTGAATATTGATGAGTATTTTGCATTTGTGAAAAACATATGGTGTTGAATATACTTTTGATAAAAAAAAATTAATGAGTATTTTTGTACTTTAACCCAAGAATCAAAGAAACAGAACTAATAAGAAAAGGAAATGACAAGTTGCAGGAATAAGTAAATCAAGGAAGCAGAAATAGAAAACAAGTTGTTATATTACTAAAAAAACGATCGAAATCACAAGTAAATAATCAACTGGACTTGGAAAAATCAAGATAAGATGATGACGAATGATAGGGAAATTAAATACCTTGACGTTGACAAAATAGATTTTTGAAGATGCATGAGGACGAGCTCAATAATGCGCATGCATTTTTAGAAAGCTGTCATAATTATACAATTCTGAGATGCTAATTAACCTAAAAATAATTAAAACTTCAATTTATTTCTAGTATAAGACAACTTTTGCAAATATGTCATTTTCTATGTAATTGAGAAGCTTGAATTACTACCTTCCCTAAGGCCTAGTTGACTATAATTTAGAATGGTTAAGAAAGTTAAATATATAAATTACTTAATTATAACTTATGTTAAATAATCTTTATATATAAAATACTTATATGTATAATTTAGATTATAACTCAGGCAAAGAAGCTTAGGGGAAAATGATAAATATAAATATAAATACATTCAAGTAGTATTTTGGCTTCCTTAATCTTTTAAAATTGGTTGATCAACTCTAATATTGAGAATCACAAATAGCTGATGATGAAATTGAACGAGAATTGCTTCCATTAGCAATGTTTATTTTCAAGAAAAAGACATATGCTTCTGTGATTTGAAATGGTGTGTTTATTTCATGTAGTTTCAAGAATCAGTTGCTAAGTGATGCTATAAATAATGGAACTTTGCATACATAAGACCTAATTAGCTTCTATATGCCTATTAATTATTACTTGTTCACTATCATCACTCCCTTCACAGAAAACCAATCAAATGTTGAGCTCCCAGGACAAAGCTTTGAAGATGATGAATATGAAAAGCTTAGCCACGAATGCAAGGAGCTTCTTCTTCTTTCATCAACCTCTCACATCACCACCACCTTAATTTGGTTCTTCTCTGAATCTAAATCCTCCGAACAAAAACTGCTTCGGATCTAATCCTTTGGTATTTGTATTTCTGTCACACTTTTCTCAGATCACTCAAAAATTGTATTACTTTTTTCCCTTTAAATCCAGCCCAGAGTCATCACCAAGTAATCTCTGGGGTGCCTACAGCCCGCCGTCTCTAATATGTGCTCTCTATTGCCCCTCATTTTTACACAACTTCCCACATGTTTTTACTTATTTATTTGGATGATTAGATTTTACATAAAATGGGTGAAATTTTTATATCCTATGAGCAAAAAATGGTGTTGTTCTCAATTTTCTATAAGTTTTCAAAGATTTATTACTTCAAATTAAGAAGAAATTACACAGATTTCTACATTCAATCTTTGAAAAATAGTAGAGAATTGAATAACATCATTTCTCTGTAAGATATCAAAATGTCACTCATTTTATGTAAAATTTAATGATATAAAGAAATATGAAAAAACATTTGGGAAGTGGGATAAAAATGAGGGGCAGTAGAGAGCACATTAGAGAGCCTAGTTTCTCTGCATTATTTTTTCAATTCTTCTTCTCAGTTGGGTATTTGAATTCTGTATTTTAGCCTTCTTCCTTTTATTTTTAGTTTTGTGGTTTTGACATGGCTGCTATTTCCCTTAATGCTGATTTTATTGTGTACTTTAAGCTTCAACTTTTGTTGTTATTAATAATACATGTGTTTCCAGATTCCAGATATATCATTGTGACTCGTAACTTCCAATCTCATCTCTCAAATAAAGAAAAAAACACAATAGCAATGGCTTCTGCTCCAATTTATATATTGACCATCTCCTAATTAATTCTTGGCCATTGTCTCGACACCGAATCATGTCAACCTTACAAAACAACATATTATTTTCAACCACCCAAAAACTGGATCAACGATACTCCAGCTACCTTCCTTCCCAGAAAGGCAGGTAGCTAGAGTCTCGTTGATCCAGTTTTTGGCTGGCTGAAAATAATATAAATGTTGTTCTGTAAGGTTGACTTGATTCAGTGTGGAGACAATGGCCAAGAATTAAGTAGGAGATGGCCAATATATAAATCGGATCGGAGAAGCCATTGCTATTGTGTTTTTTTCCCTCATTTGAGAGATGATATTGGAAGTTATGAGTCACAATGATATATACTGGAATCTGGAAACATATGTATTATTAATGACAACAAAAAATTGAAGCTTATATTATGCTATAACCAAATCAATATTAAGGAAATAGCAGCCATGGGAAAATCAGAAAACTAAAAGAAAAGGAAGAAGGTTCAAACCTACAGAATCCAAATGCCCAACTCAGAAAAAGAAGGAAAAAAATAATACATAAAATTACTTGCTGATGCTGGGGAGATGTAAGGAGAAAACAATTATACAAATTTGAGTGAACTAACTAAGAAAAGTGATGGAAATGCAAATACTGAAGGATCAGATTCGATATGGGGTTTTTTGTTCGGAGGAGTCAGATTCAGAGAACCAAATGTGGGAGTGCTGGTTATTGTAGAAGACTAGAGAAGTGACAGAGACGAGAGGGTGGTGAATTGTATAGAAATGAAGGACATGGCTGTTCACACCTCAACTGCACGTATCATGTAATAAAATAATAAATAGAGTATCAATTGCCATGAGGATTTAGTTTCAAAATCTGGTCAAATAATTATTATCGCACTTTCGTTTAATTTAAGTGGCACAAATATTAACAGTGAAGGGAAATATGAAAGAAACCTATACTAAAATTCTAAATTAATACAAACAAGTGATTTTTTTAATTAACTTCAAGAGTTAAATGGAGTATAGAATTATTTCTCCCCTTTTGCACTTCATAAAAACTTAATTAATCTCCTCTAAAATAGGATTTCAATGAGTATGTGTTTGTCTAAGAAGGGAGGGCATGCCATATCGTGGGTGTATGAGTCTCAAACCAAATTTGATGATATATATATTCAAATAAAACCTATGCATACCAAATTCAAAGGGAGAATTTCACTAAAGGGACTTTATTAAAGATAATTCCAAGAAATTCTGAGTCTTTGAGGCTCAAAATGAAATTAAGTTTGGAAAATATGTTCACCGAAATAGACTTGGTTGGAAAAAATTATGTAGATATGGATGCATCCCAACTTGCATTTCCACGTGCAAACTATAATATCTCAAAATTTAACTAGTAAGTTATAAAATGTAATTGAGTTTTTGAGAAGCCAATTATAAAAATTTGGATAAATATGAATAAATTTTGGGTCAAAAGTATTTTTAAGAAAATTATTTTATTTCCGAAAAATTTAAGAAAAATAAGCAAAATTGCCCAAAATTTATGTTAATAATTATTTGTCATATAAGGAGTCAAATTTTAAGAAAAAGTTACTTATTAGGATATTATATTTCAATTTAAAACAAAAATAAAAATGGAAAATGAGGTGTTTTCATTGGTTTATTTATGTCTTACGCGTGCAAAAGGCATTAAATGCCTTTGCCCACAGCTAGCTTTCAGCTATTCCTTCCAAGGTTAAAAAAATTGGACTGGGTATTGAATTGGGTGAAATAGTGATTCAAAGGTTGATGGTTCAGATCGGAGTCAAACCAGCTATATTAAAATAATATAATTTAGTAAACTATATTTTATTTTAAAAAATGAATAGCTAAAACCTAGAATATTTTTTTTATGTTAATCATATTTTAAATTTTTAGAGTTTAATTAAATACCAGTAATTAAAACAATTGAGATAAAATGAATTTATTTTATTTTATGTCCTTATGTGAACATTTGTTTAAATAGAAAACAAAAAAAATTTAAAGCTAGTTTTGTTACCATGTTTTTTTAAAAAATTTAATGAACCATATCATTCCATTCTGATTCCATTTTTCAGTGTTTCTATTTTTCAAAATTTTTTTAAATAATTTTTTCTTCCAAAACAAGAGTCAAACCGTCAGTCCAATAGTTTAGCGGTTTGGCCGGTTCAACATCGGTTTGATTGGTCTGAACCGGTTTCCGGTTCAACTACTCAAATCGGATCAAGGACAAGTTCACTGATTTACGGTCTGAATCGGCTGGTTCGATTTGGTTTTTTGAACATTGATTCTTTCTAACCCTTCAACTGCGTCTCATTTATTCCGTCCTCTCCTCACTTCTCTTAGCTCCCTTTCTCACTCGTTCTCTTTTCTTCAAGTCGGCAAGTAGAGAAATAGCAACAGTAAGTAGAGTAGAGAGCGAAAGACAAAGGAGAAAGAGAGACACTGAGCTTCGGACGGAGGAGCAGCTAGTATACACATGCCGTGAGACTTCCAACAAGGTAAGTTCTGCTTCTTTTCCTCTCCGTCTCGAAATCGTTTGGGAGGGTTTTTGAGCTAGGAACAGTAACAAACCAGAGTTAAAAACAAGATTAACTCAAGGCAAGTTGACATTAAGTCTCATCAAGCTAAATAAGTGAGCTATATGTATGTTTGTTGTGACGGCATTGATGAACTGAAAATAGAGGAACTAATTTTTTAGAAAAGGGGTTTCGGTTCCTTTGACTTTGTTTGTGTGTTGGGGATTTTGCTGCTGAGTTTGTTGGATTAAAGGCACAATTGTTGATTATGAGCCAAATCATCTCTGTTTTCATTAAAAGCTGAGTATCACAAGGCTCCTATTAATCGAAGGACATATACACATATATATATATATGAGTGAGACTGTGAATGTGTGTATATATACATATATAAGCATCTTGGAGATTGGAAAGGGCCATAAGCTAAATATATATTGATTGATGCGTTGGAAATGGAAATGAGAACAAGCTTGTGGTATCCAGTGATTTCAAGTGCTGGTTCTACTCATGTGTGTGTATCTGTGTATGTGAAACTGAGATCTGGAATTTTAATACACACACACCTACATAAATTGTTGAAAGAAAAGAGGAGATGAGGATATATATATATAAATATACATACATTTGTTAGAATGGTAGAGGATAAATAAGTTATGAAGTGAAGGGTTTGTGATGCTAAAAAATATACATACCCCGAAATAGGGTTTTCTTCTGAAATTAATTAAAGACACATCCGGAATAAGAATTGAGGAAGGAAAAATGATTAAAAGAGCAAAGGAATTATAGGAATTTTTAAGAACAATGAATTGGTCAAGTGATCAGAAAATCCCTGAAAAGCATTTTCGGAAGAAAATTTTCGGGTAAAGCAACCTTAAAGCTACTTTACTTTTATAAAGGAGATTGTGAGGACATGAGGAGTGCCACTTGGTGCCCTCTTATTCAAAGAGAAAAGGCAAGAGGGATATTTAACTCAAAATGGTAGATTACATCAGTATAAAGTTACCCTAGCAGTGTAAGTGGACCCTACAATTATTTTTACTTATGGACAGCCTTTAAAACATATTTACAACCCTCATTCTGCTCAAATCACAATCAGGACTTACAGTAACAAAGTGAGAAGGCGTCACTTCAAGAGGAGGAAGAAGGAGAAGTGGAATCAAGCTAAACTCAAGGTAAGAGCTCAATTCATTTCATGAAATTGATCTACAAGCTCTTCTCTTCCTTTTGAATGGTGTAATTCTTGATATGGTGAAGTATTTGGGCTACTGGAGATATAGGTTTTAGAGAGAGAAAATCAAGAAGAGAGTGATTTAGATCAATCAAATGTTACCAAACAACTTCTCATGCAATTTGCAACATTTTGGCATTTGGTTTGAAGTGATTTGAGCTTATATTGAATTTTGGCATCAAACCCTTGTCTTGGCTGCTGGGTGAAACTGATCATGCATGGGGGTGGAAGTTTTTATGTTGTTAAGTGATTGGAAAATGGTCTAGGAATGATTTTATGCTTGTGTGGGATGATAGAAAGTGAAAACCACACTTGCTGAAATTTTCTGTGCATTTTCGGATTTCTGCTATTCATGGGAGAAGGAGTGAGTTTTTGATGATTTTAATGCTTCCAATGGATTTAGAAGGCAAAATTGTGTAGGGTAGAAGTGAGAAAACAAATTTGGAGGCATTAGAATCAAAATTGGAAAATTTGGAAGTTTAAGGATTGAAATTGCTAAGATTAAGTTTTGTGGACTTTTAGTTGTTATAATGCCTTGGAAATGACTTAATGTTGATGCCCAATGCATCATATTGTATGTAGGAAGTCCAATTTCGAAGGGGAGAATTTGAAAGCAAGAGGGACGTGCAAAAATCACAAGGCAAAGTTGAAGAAGCAAGGTAGCA
Organism: Vachellia collinsii; assembly: GCA_006871305.1. NCBI lineage: Eukaryota > Viridiplantae > Streptophyta > Magnoliopsida > Fabales > Fabaceae > Vachellia > Vachellia collinsii. The sequence continues at coordinate 11,896 of QFDD01120186.1, forward strand.
AAAACTACTAACCCTATACTAATGTTAGCATTGATGATTGTTTATGATTTGTGCCTTATTATAAGTTAATTTGTTGATATTTGAATGTGTGATAGTATGATTTAACATGCCATGGTTATGTGAAAAATGTTTGAAAACATGAGTATCACATGTTCATGCATCACTAGCCAAATAATAAATGATGATCATGCATTTGGTGAGTGTGTTGGTGTTTTTGCTATGGAGATTTCTATGAAATCTCACCCTCCCATAATAACACCTTATAGGACAAAGTTCCAAGAACAAAGGCAAGGAACCACAAGAGTAAAGGTGGGTGATTTTCAAATGCAAGGGAATGCTCATTCAAGTGGCATGTAGTTTCATGTTGTTTTTATGGATTTTAGAAAAGTTGTATGTTAAACTTATGCACTATGAAGCATCATGTATGTGCTGTGTAAATAGGCTAAGCATGCTAGATTATCATGCAAAAGTATTATATATATTGATGAGAGGAAGGTGAGCATGCAATGAGCTTTAAAAGGGTCCAAAGCCCTTAACAATGGCTAAACTTGAGTTGAAGGTAAAACAGGGAAAATGAGGTCCAAATAGTTTGAAATTTTCCAGACAAATACTACACATTCCAATCTTTAAAATGAGTCAAATTTTGTCAAAATTGGATGTGTAGTCAGAAAGTTATGATTTTCTAAAGTTAGGGGGAAAATTTGGAAAAATTGAAAATGACCATATGAGTAGTGGATTTTCACGAATTAAACTGTATTAATTGGCCAATAATTTGGACAAATTGATATTTGTTCCCTATAGTAAATTCAGTAAGCTTCAGTTAGAGAAATGAACCACTTCAATTCGATTTTTCTAGAATTAGTTATCAATTTTCAAAGTTGGATCAAAAATCTGGAAATTTACCAAGTGAATAGTAACTTTGGTAAGTTTTTAAATTTTGTTGTATTGGCCAATCTCATGTATGGAGGATAGGTAAGTGGTTCAATTCTGGTCTCTAATGAGGTATTAAGAGATTATTAGTGAGGTGTGACACAAAGGTTGCTGCCAACATTTCTTTTTCCTCTATTATCATGTGATGAAGTTATACTTAATTAAACGCTAATATGTGTTAAGGACATTGAGGCTCCAGTATGTTAAACAAAGGAAATGAAGTTTTTAAAGCAAGTTTCATGCCTCTCATATGCTGACCAATGTATCCTAGATAGGGAAGAATTACGTTTTGTTGAATTTAGGTCTCTCAGTGTGTTGGAAAGAGAATCTTTGATATTTAGAGAATGCTTAAAGGTTTTTAAATCAACATATATAGAGGTTAATTGAAGTTTAAAATTAGTGTTTGAGGTTCCAAGATGGTATATGAGCATGCATGCATGTATATATGCATATACTCAATAAATTGGAATTAAGGATGTATTTCTTGATTAAGGTTTGAAGCTATTGAGTGAGGCAAGAAAATTTTATTCAAAGGTATTGGTCAAAGATATGGCTTCACATTTTAATGGTAAATATTATGATAAGATTGATTATCTCTTTCTGTAGAGTTTAGATGTCTTCAAATGATGAAAGACCCTATATTAAATAATGGTGAAAGATTTAAATTAAATATGGCTACTGTTTGGTTAAGTTAGCCAAGTGGTTAAGAAATAATGTGAAATGGGTAGAAATTGGGTTCAGAGATAAAGAGTTAAGTAAGACTTGATAGATGTATAGTTAACATTATATGTGTGTGTTTTTATTTAGGATTCGACTCTTGCCCAAGCCCATCAAGAAAAATTGGGAAGAAGGAAATCCAAAGAAGGTAAAATGAAAGTGAGAATGGAAGCTTGGCTAATGAAGTTTCTAGCATAGGAAGAAAAGAAAAACAAGAGAAAAGTTAATAACGCTTAAATGTAGCAACTTTATCCATTATTGTATTTAAGTTGTGTTTATATTTTGTTATACTTCCTAGCTTGCCATGAGTTAAATAGCTATTTTATTTTGAACATGTGAGTGACTCATTGAATTGTTTCATGGCCATGATTGACAATTCTATATTTTAAATGCATGTTCTTTTTATGTATAAGTTTTGGCAATGCTACTTGTTAATTAGAAAATGATGGAAGTATAACTTGATTGTTTGAATGGTAGTTGTTTACTATGCTAGGTTACAAGCTTCCAAGAAAAAAGTGAATGCAAGAGGTAAAGGGTAAGTAAAATAAAAGTGAGAAGCTTTTATAGCGTTATTTTGCTACTAGTTATTAAATGTATATCAAATCTTACAAGTTGTGAAAATTCAATATGATCTCTTGGCATGTACATATGATATATATTGATGAATGGTAAGTGACTGTATGCTTAAATATGGCCTTGAAAGTATGATTTTTAGATGCATGATTATGATCGTCTAGATTGAATGGTTTTCAAGGTACAACTACTATTTGATTCATTAAAGTAAAGTAAATGGTCTCTATTGCTCATGATAATTTTTATGGACGAAGTAGACACATGGGACTTTCCATTAAATCCTAAATGAGGTTAATTGAAGCTTTATAGATTAAGTTATAAATTTTTGAAGTTGAGGCACAAAGTGTGTTAGTAAATCAAAGAGGGTTTAGTAATTCAATAAACTATATTAACTACCATATTTTATGGTGAAGATAATATTTGTCTCACATAAAAGACTACAAGAGCTTTCAAAACAATTTTAGAACACCCTCATACTATTTTTCTAGAAATTAGTTATGATTTTTCAAAGTTGGATTGAAAATATGAAAATACCAAATGAGTAGTAATCCAATGATTAAGATGAAAGTTTTAACTTATAGGCTTTAATTATTTATTTGCCTGAACGATAACGCTTCCCAATTTACAATAGGTTGCATAACTGAAGGGTGTTATACAAATGTTAATTTTCTATTTTGTGTTGTAAATTTTTATAGGTATACACTACAAAAAAATTGATTTTCAACCGAAAAAGTATAAAAAGTCGTTGCTGAAAGACTTTTGATGGTGACAAGTCATTGCCATAGTGATTGTCGCTAAAATTATTTGCGACGACAAAAAAAGTCGTCACCGAAAGTACCCTTCGGCTTTGGCGTTGAAGGTCCCCATCGGTGGCTACAAAAAAAGTTGTCATCGAAAGGTACTGCCACATCACCACGATTCCCTGTGTAACACTTCCCTTAGCTTCCCTTAATATGCATTAGATGCTAACAATATACCACTTTAGTACCGTCTATACTCTATAATTAGCTACCCAAGTGAAATTTTGAAACTTATCAAAAGTTATTGTTCGCTTGGTTAAAATTTCAGAATTTTCGACCAACTTTGAAAGTTTATAACTAATTCTAGAAAATTGAAATTGAATTATTTAAGTCTTTAAATGAAGTTTGCTAAATTCCCTAGAAGGGAAAAATACCAATTTATCCAATTTTTTGACCAATTAATACAGTTTATTGTGTGAATAAACATTGTTCATTTGGTTCTTTTTCAATTTTCTAGATTTTTCTCTTAACTTTGGACCATCTTTACTTTTTATACAAAACTCCAATTTCAGCAAACATGGACTCATTTTAAAACTTGCAATGGGTACTTTTCTTCTGAAAAATTTTGTGCCAATTGGACCTCATTTGTTATACTTTACTGTTACCTCACCTTGGTGCTTTAATATGGGTGTTTGACCCTTTTTGTCACTTTTAACATGCTTATCTTTTAACTTTTGATACATGCTTCTATCCAACATACATATCTAGCATATTTACATGCTACAACTCGTATATCAAAAATTGTTGAGGTTTAACATATACATATTCCAAAGTTCAACATAGATCATATAATATAAATTAACAAATTTCCTTTGCATTCTTAAGCAATATAGCTTCACTTATGCATCCACCATTCTTGAGCCATTCTTGAGCGCATAATATATTTGGAGTTGTTTCTCTCAAAACCGCTACAAAGTCTCAACTTGTAATACTAAAATATGTTTTTTTTTGGGTAGTGTCAAGTGGGGGTGAATGCTCGCTACTAGAACAACAAAGTGTGTATTTTTTGGATATAGCAACTCGCACAAAGGGTACAGGTGTTTAAGTCCTACGATGCATTTTTTGGATTATATATTTCTAGACATGTTTTTAATGACCATGACTTCCCTTTCCTTAGAGGTTTCATGAATAAGAAGAAAGTACCTTAAGAGAAAGTGCATCCTCAAATTGTTTTTAAGCCATTTGCCTTTTCTCTACCGATTAAATGTCCAGATTCACTTTAAATTCTTCTGTTCAACACTCAGATTCAACATCCAGTTTTGATGTTTCTCTGCCTCTTGTTGTTCCTGCAGCTACACAGACACCAGAGACTTTAACACAGTCTCCATCGAGATTACAACTGGTTGATGATGCTCCAACTCTCCACAATCATCCACTCATCACAATTTTCTGAGAAATTCACAAGAAAATGAAGAAGGCAGTTCTAGTGTGCAAACAAACAGGTCCGATATTGAACTCAATTAGCATCAAATGATCACATGGAGTAAAGTAGGGATTCACAAACTAAAGCTGTCATGTATTGGTACGGTTTCAACAGAATTAGTCTCCACCACATAAACTTCTAGTGCTCATGAGGACTTTGATTATAGCAAATGGAGGAAAGCAATATTGGAAGAGTATAATGCATTTATTAGAAATCAAAGCTGGATCCTTGTTCCTTACACAGAACAAAAGAAACTAGTTGATTGCAGATGGGTTTTTAACTAAAAACCAATGTTGATGGTCCCATCTCCAAACCTAAAGCTAGATTGGTAGCTAAAGGATTCCAACAATGTTCTGGAGTTGATTATAAAGAAACTTTTAGCCCAATTTTGAAGGTCTCAACCCATAGGTTTATTCTCACTCTTGTGTTACTTTTGCTTGGTCCATTAGACAATTATATATTAATAATACCTTTTTAAATGGTCATTTGCAAGACCTAGCAAGTTCTCTTGAAACAACCAGATTTCTACTTCATCAACCACTGATTGCTTGGTGTGATAATTTAGTGCCGTTGCGTTGTTTTCAAACCCGATTTTCCACACAAGATCGAAGCATATTGAACTGGATGTCCATTTTATTAGAGATAAAGTAATCAATCATCAGTTGCTTATCAAGTATGTCCCTGATCAAATAGCTGACATTTTTACTAAATCTCTCTATCATCCGTTCTAAATTCTGGTCTTTCTACAACAAACTCAGCCTCACTAATTCACCAGCCCACAGTTTTTTTGTGGTTTTATTTTGGGGGGGGCTGGAGATGTTAAGACAATAGCAGATTCTAGCTTTAAGCCCATCAAGAAGTCTGGGCCCAATTACCTTAAAAGCTCTTAACTCTGAGAGCATGTTTAGGAATAGCTTTTGAAAAGTGATTGTACACAATTCAAGGTAAGTATGTGAGATGTGTTTTGTCTAGATTTACATGAAAGTGTTTCTAGAAGCACTTATGAAGGGGAGCCAAATCTGATGTATCTTATTTTTTTTTGTAGTTACACGTGTATATATTTTATGTGTTCAAGGGCTTTTTATTCTTCTTAAATATAGAATAAAGAATGATTATCGCAATGCGCCATGAATACAATATATTTATTTTAACCTAAATCTTAACTCACTTTAACACAAACCTATAAATCTTATTCAACGAGAGTTTGGATTTAGTGGTTCAATCACTTAATTTTATTGCACTAATAGCTAATAATTTAGGAAGCAATCCTGCTCCATCATTTTTTTATACAAGATCCCACGCTAACAAAATTGTCTTTGTGAGATGACTCAACATCTTAAGGATTATGATCCAACTTATTAATATTACTAAGAAGACCAGTCTTCTTTTTAATTGTTCCATCATTAACCTTGAGCTAAAATAAACAAATTATTTATATGCGGCGATAGTTGAATTATACTGCTACCACAAGAGCTTAAAATACTTGCAGGATCAAACAGACTTGAATATGCGACAATTTCGGTGGATGAATCAACGAAAGGATAGTGATGGAAAAATCAAATATCATTTGTGAAAAAAAAATGTAGTAGCTAATGCACGAAAACGTAAATCGGTCCAGGTGGCGGTCATGATGATTAGAGAGTAGGAAATGTTAGAACATTTCATGAATATGAATCTATCTAGCAGCATACTGATTGAAGATGGCTCTGTTTCTGGACTAGATAGTGACCTGAGAGATGAGATTGAATGAGCTTAGAGAAATGATAGATGGGCACAGGTGAACAAAGCTAAAATTGATGATTGTGAAATGCCAGAATATGATCTCTTGACAAGTGGTTGGATTCGTTTTAAAAGGAGGATTTATGTGCCATTAGAAGTCAATCTGAGAAGAAGAATCTTAGATAAAGCCCATTAGACTAGATGCATTCTGCATCCTAGTATGAAGAAAATGTATCATATTCTAAAAGCATCATACTGGTGGCCAGAAATGAAATCAGATGTTACGAAATATGTGGCTCATTGCCTTATTTATCAAAAAGTGAAGGTTGCGCATAAGAAGTAGTCAGATTCTTTACCACTAATTAAGATTCTGGAATGGAAATGATAAAGTTTGACTATGGATTTTGATGCTGGTCTACCTAAAACCATGAATCAACATGATGCTATATGGGTAGTGATAGATAGGTTGACAAAATTTGCCCATTTCATAGCTATAAAAGCCCAAGAGGTTGGCTTATATCTATGTTAAAGAAGTGGTAAGACTTCATGGAGTGCCGAATAATGTGATACCAGACAGAGATTCTCACTTCATCTCAAGATTTTGAAAAGCTCTACAGGATGCTATGGGTACTCAATTGAGGTTTAGTATAGTATACCATCCTCAAACGGATGGTTAAACAGAAAAAACTAAGCAAACTCTCAAAGATATGTAGAGAGCTTGCATTCTGGATTTCAAAAAGAGCTGGGAATAGCCGCTACTGCTTGTTGAGTTCATATGTAACAGCAGTTATCACACAAGCATACAAATGGCACAATTCGAAGCTCTGTATGAAAAGAAAAGTGGATCTCCACTCTGTTGAATGGAGTTCACCAAAAGATAAATTTATGATCCAGATTTTGTTGATCGAACTTCTAAACAAATCAAGTTAATAAGGAAGAGGCTCGTAACCACCCAGAATCAGCAAAAGAGTTATACTAGTAATAAGAGACAACCATTGGAATTTGAAGTTGAAGATCATGTGTTTCTAAAGATCTCTCCAACTACGGATATAGGACGATCAACAAAAATGGAGAAATTAAGTCTTAAATATATTGGTCCATTTGAAATTCTGGCAAGAATCGGGCCAGTGGCTTATCAGATAGCTCTGACACCATACCTGAGTCGATGGCACAATATCTATTATGTCTCATGGTTGAAAAGTATCAACCCGATCCCAAACATATTATTGAGCTTGAAGAGATAGAGGTCAAGGATAATTTGACCATTGAAAATTTTTAACTGGCAAGAGAAGCATACCTTATGTGAAGGTATGGAAGGGATTATCATCTCGGTAAAGGAAGTGGGAATTAGAAGAAAAGATGAGGAAGACATGTCTTGAGTTATGGAATTATGTATGTTCTAAATTTCGAGGACGAAATTTATTTAACGGGGGGAGAATTGTAACATTCCAAATTTTGACCAATGTGATGTGAAATGTAATTGAGGCTTTGGGAAGCCAATTACAAAATTTTTGAATAAGTATAAATAAATTTTTGGGTCAAAAGTTATTTTTAAGGAATTATTTTATCTTTAAGGAAATTTGAGAAAAATAGTAAATTGGCCAAAAATTTATTAGAAAAATTACTCCTCATACTGAGGGTCAAATTTAAGGCAAAAGTTACTCATGGGAGTGTTTTATGGCATACCGGATTTCTATTTATTAAAATAAACAAAAAAGAAAGTGTGGAGGGCAAATTGGTAAATTCACTCCCACACATGTGCCACATGCATGACTGAGGCATTAAAGCCTCTGCCCTTAGCTTCCTCATTCGTATTCACCATCTTCATTTTCCTCCTCTTTTCCCTGGAGCAAGATAGCAGAGAGACAGCGAGAGTGAGAGGGAGAGGGAGCAGTAGTGAGCTCGCCATCGGGGCAATGGAACTCACAAGAGAAGTGGCTAGAAAACTTGTGCAATCGAGGAATCTCGACTCAGGTGAGCTTTGATCGTTCGTTTCCGTTTCTGAATCTGTTTTGAAATGGGTGTTGAGCTTAGCAAAAGTCAAGAAATTAGGAGTAATAGGATGAATCTCATTGATTAATCTCATTGTACGTGTAAGATTTGAGCTCTGTGGGTTGATTGAATCCATGCATGCTGTTCTTCGTCCAAGCTGAGGTCTATATATATGTATGTGTTCACTGTGTATGCGATCCTATGATAATAAATTGAGATTATCTGCATATAATCCTTAAGAGCAACTGATTTTGAGTTTAGAGAAGCTTTAAGGGTGAACACATGTTTGATTTGCTGTTGAGTTTTGTTGGAGCAGAGACAGGGGCCTCGGATTCTTGGTGATCTGAGGCCAAAGAATGAAGTTTAAGTAGTTTAATGATTAATAAGAAGCTAACTAAACATCTGAGTTGTTGTATTGGAGTCTATGTCATTATTTTTTTTTCCTTGGCATTGAGGAATCGAAGAACAAGGGAAAGCTTGGTTTTTAAAATGGGCCTCAGGTTCCTAGTAATTTGAAGTTAAAGCATGAAATGTTAAATGGGATATTGTAACTGTTATTTTTTCAGCTCATGTACGTTAAAAATCTGAGAATGATATACATATATGAGCATGTGAAATCTGGAACAAGAGTTGGAAAAAAGGGAATAAATATATATGCATTTGAAATCTGGAACAAGTGTTGGAAATCTGGAAAAATATATAAATGTATGCGTGTCAGTGTATGTATATATATGCATTTGGAATATGGAATTTAGGTGTAAATACACACACACACGCATTGGATATGGAGTTGAGGATTTATTATTGGTTAAAAGTTTTGGATTTAAATATGCATGCATGTACATTTGGGTGTGTGTATACATATAACTTGGGTTCTCTTGAAATCTGGAATTAAGTTTAGAACACCTTGAAATGAGTGATAAATGAAGTCAAACCTTTTAGGCATAAGCAAACTTGCAAGCTGAGCTAAGAACCGTATTTTGAAAACTTCATGGTGTTAAATTTCAGATTTTTGGTCATTGAGTTTTGGATCTATGAATATATGTTTATATGGGTTTGTTATTGTGCGTTGGAATTGGAATTGGAATTGAGGACAAGCTTGTGGTGTCAAGTGAATTCAAGCATTGTGTCCCTCACTATACGTGTGAGTGGCTGCGTGAATATATATATATATATGCTATGTGAAACTAGAGTTTGGATTATGAACTGAGGTTTTGCTCTTAAACCTTAAGTATTTGAATATGAAAAGAATTGCTAATTGAGTAGAGGTCTTTCTTTCTATAGACTTGGATGAAGAAGATTTCAATGAAGAGAGTTCCCTAACAAAAAATAAAGTGGGAACTCAATTTCAAAAGGGAAGTGAGATTTAAGTTCTATTGGAAATATTTTATACATATAATTGATATATTTTATGTGTATATACAATATTTAGGATTCGACTTGCCCAAACCCACCAAGAAAAATGGGGAAGAAGGAAATGAGAAAAAGGTGAAATGGAAGTGAGAATAGAAGGTTGGCTAATGAAGCTCCTAGTATGGGAAGAAAAGAAAAGCAAGAGAAAGCTAATAAAGCTTAAAGGTAGCAACTTTACCCATTCTTGCATTTAAATTGTATTTATATTTTGTTATGCTTCCTAGCTTGCCATGAGTTGAATAGTTATTTTATCTTGAACATGTGAGTGACTCATTGAATTGTTTCATAGCCATGATTGACAATTCTATATTTTAAATACATGTTCTTGTTATGTATAAGCTTTGGCAATGCTACTTGGTAATTAGTAAAAGATGGAAGGATAATTTGATTGTTTGAATGGTAATTGTTTGCTACTGGGATTCTTTGAATCTCACCTATCAATAACTAACCCTGCTAGGTTACAAGCTTCCAAGAGAAAAGTGAATGCAAGAGGCAAATGGTAAGTAAAATAAAAGAGATAAGTTTCTATAGCATTATTTTGCCGCAAAATATATATCAAATCTTACAAGTTATGTAAATTCAATATGAGGTCTTAGCATGTACATATGATATATATCGATGAATGATAAGTGATTGTATACTTAAGTATGGCCTTGAAAGTATGATTTTAAGATGCATGATCATGACTGTTTAGATTGAGCGGTTTTCAAGGTACGACTACTGTTTGATTCTTTAAAGTAGAGTAAATGATCTCTATTGCTCATAATAATTTTTATGGATTAAGTAGACACATGGGGCTTTCCATTAAATGCTAAATGAGGTTAATTGAAGCTCTATAAATTAAGTTATGAATTTTTGAAGTTGAGGCGCAAGGTGTATTAGTAAATCAAAGAGGGTTTAGTAATTCAATAAACTGTATTAATTGCCATATTTTATGGCTAAGATCATAGTTTTCTCATATAAATGACTGTAAGAGCTTTCAAAAGAATTTTAGAGCATCCTCATACGATTTTTTTAGAATTAGTTATGATTTTTTAAAGTTGGATTGAAAATTTGAAAATACCAAATTGATGGTAACCAAATGGTCAAGACGAAAGTTTTTAATTTATAGGCTTTCATTATGTATTCGTTTGAACGATAACGCTTCCTAATGTGCAATAGGTTGCGTAACTGAAGGGTGTTACACCATTCATATAAATTCACCCCATATTGTTTGTCATGAATTCCTTTGGAACGAATATTTGTGCAAATTTGAATGAGCACAACTTTTTCGATATCATTGCAACTTAACAATCTCTTGTAGGTATCGTTAGCAAGCTTTTCTACCAACATGCATTTGATATTTGCTCAAAAAAAATGTTTTGTATGGAGGAATGTAAATTAAAAGGAGGAGAAAATAAGATTACCTTAGATTGGACAACTTCAACTCCAGGGAAGATGTGAAAGAATGTTCGTTCTCATACAGTTTATAATTAATGTCGGTATTCATTCAACAAATTAACCAACCACATTTTGACCAACTGCTACAAAATGCTGCTACTAAATCCCTTCCTAAGCTCCCCAAGTCAAAGGGCTACTATATATTTGTAGTTGTTTCTCTCAAAACCGCTGCAAAGTTCTCAACTTGTAATACTAAAACATGTTTTTTTTGTAGTGTCGAGTGGGGGTGAATGCTCGATACTAGAACAACAAAGTGTGTATTTTTTGGATATAGCAACTCGCATAAAGGGTACAGGTGTATAAGTCCTACTAGAGGATCATATATTTCTAGACATGTTTTTTATGAGAATGACTTCCCTTTCCTCACAGTTTTCATGAATAAGAAGAAAGTACCTGAAGAGAAAGTGCATCCTCAAATGTTTTTAAGCCATTTGCCTTTTCTCTACCGATCACATGTCCAGATTCACTTTTGTAGCGGTTAAATTCTTCTGTTCAACCCTCAGATTCAACATCCAGTGTTGATGTTTCTCTGCCTCCTGTTGTTCCTGCAGCTACACAGATACCAAAGACTTTAACTCAGTCTCATTGAGATTACAACTGGTTAATGATGCTCCAAAATCTCCACAATCATCCACTCATCATAATTTTCTAAGAAATTCACAAGAAAATGAAGAAGGCAGTTCTAGTGTGCAAACAAACAGTTCAGATATTGAGCTCAATCAACATCAAATGATCACATGGAGTAAAGTAGGGATTCACAAACTAAAGCTGTCATACATTGGTACGGTTTCAACAGAATTAGTCTCCACCACATAACCTTGAAGTGCTCGTGAGGACTTGATTATAGCAAATGGAGGAAAGCAATATTGGAAGACTATAATGCACTTAATAGAAATCAAAGCTGGATCCTTGTTCTTTATATAGAACAAAAGAAACTAGTTGATTGCAGATGGGTTTTTAACTAAAAACCAATGTTGATGGTTCCATCTCCAAACCTAAAGCTAGACTGGTGGCTAAAGAATTTCAACAATCTTGGAGTTGATTCTGAAGAAACTTCTAACCTAGTTTTGAACGTTCCAACTCTCAGGTTTACTCTCACTCTTGGTGTTAGTTTTGGTTGGTCCATTAGACAATTAGATACTAATAATACCTTCTTAAATGGTCATTTGCAAGAGCATGCTCTCATGAAACAACCAGATTTCTACTTCATCAACCACTGATTGCTTGGTGAGATGATTTAGTGCTGTTGCGTTGTTTTCAAACCCAATTTTCCACATTAGATCGAAGCATATTGAACTGGATGTCCATTTTATTAGAGATAGAGTAATCAATCATTAGTTGCTCATCAAATATGTTCCTTCTTCTGATCAAATAGCTGACATTTTTACTAAGTATCTCTATCATCCCTTCTAAGTTCTGGTCTTTCTGCAACAAACTCGGCCTCACTAATTCACCAAGCCACAGTTTTTTCTTTTTTTGGGGGGGGGGGGGGATGTTAAGACAATAGCAGATTCTAGCCTTACGCCCATCAAGAAGTCCAGGCCAAATTCTAAGTTCTGCTCTTTCTGCAACAACCTCTTAGCGCTTTGATGTATCTTATAGCTCGTTTGGTTCACGAAGTTCATAGGAATACAATAGAATGTAATGGATGGGAATGTAATGCAATGTAATGATGATTACATAGTATTTGTTTGGTATGTTATTAAGGAATCATGAAATTTCTTTTATATTTTATTTATAAAAAATAAAAAAAATGTGAAACTTTTTAACTTTATCAAGACTAAAAATGAATGATATAAATATATAAGCACTTATTTATGAAAGATACAAGTACCCATATGTTAATTCATACAAGCTGTAATCTGGATTACATAGTCAAATCTATGTAATAGGGATTATTTGATTTGACGTAAACCATTGTAATCAGAATTACATTCGATTGCATTACTATACCAACCAAATAATATAATCAATAGAATGCATTATGATTACATGTAATCCTTTTTCATATAATTAAACCAAACGGGTTATAATTGTTTTTTTTTTGTAGAGTTACACGTCTATAGATTTTATGCGTTATAGGGCTCTGTATTCTTCCTATATATAAAATAAAGAATGATGATCACTGCGTGCCATGAATACAATATGATTATTCTAACCCGAATCTTAACTCACCTTAACACAAAAATCTATAAATCTTGTACGAGATTTTGGATTTAGTTGCACTAAAAGCTAATAATTTAGGAGGCAATCCTGCTCCATCATTTTTTATACAAGATCCCACACTAACAAAATTCTCATTTTATGAGATGACTCGAGATCTTAAGGATTATAATCCAACCAATTATTATTACTACTAGGAAGACCAATCTTCTTTTTTATTGTTCCATCATTAAACTTGAACTAAAACAAACATATTATAAGATCCAATTATGTGGGGATTTGGGTCTGCATTAAGTGTCTTTAAGTTTGATTTTTTATTGGGCTTAAGTGAAAGGGAGAAAGAAAAAATATTGACACTGATATTATATGAAAAGACAAAAATATTTGACGCACACGAGAATTTATTTTCAATTTAGCACCAAAAGATTTATAAATTTTAATAAAAGACAAAAATTAAATATTTGACACTGATATTTTGAAATTTGACATAAATATTTTAGAATTTGATAATGATATTTTAAAGTTGAGTTATAATTAGGTACTAGTTTTAAGAGTATTAGTGCCAAATTTTGAAACACAAGTGTCAAATTATTTAATGACTTTTGGTTCTTTATTGAAAACAATAAAATATTTTACAATATCAAAATTACTTATGACCTTTGGTCTTTTATCGAAATTTTTTGAATCTTATAGTCAAAAACTCAAATTAATTTCATATTTTGGTTCTGAACAGATAACCCCCCCTAAATTCAATTAGGTGAGAGTATAAATTTAGAGTTCAAAATCCTAGATTAAAACCATCCAGTGTTGATTATAGTGGAAGAGACTCTAAACCACTTAAACATGAAGTCTCAAATTTGAGCTTATGTGAATGCATAAAATACATAGTTAGAGGGTCTTATAAAGAAGCCTACATTAAATTTTATTTGGCTAAAGTATCAATCATAAAAAGAATCCTTAAATCTAACTGCATTTGAATTTGATTTTAATGTGTTAAAGCTTCAAATTTGTTCAGATCAGATAAATTTCAAAATTCACAATGGTTTATATGGAAAGTATGGATCGACGACCACATTCTTATTTATGGATATTCTAAATTTTTAATTTGATTCCACTTTGAGTGTGGCATCATTATGATCCAAGAAACGTTCATGTCCCCAAAAAAAAGTCAACAATTAATTCATTTTTAATATGCCTCATGCCCAAAGACTCCTTTGATTGAGAAGTTTCCTTGAGTAAGATGAATCGTCTATATCTAGATCATATCCAGTTAATCTTTATTGTATTTTATTTCTTACCATCTAACATTTATTTATTTTAAAAGAATAATTATGATATAGAATGATTCCAATCTTCTAACCATCTACTTAAGGAAAAATGATCTCAATTGAAATATAAATATGAAAAAAATAAGTCGTTTTGATCTCGAATTGCTCGAACCAGATTTAATTATATATTCAAATAAAACATCCACACCAAATAGATAGCCCTTTTATTTTATTTATAACACCAACTTGGATATCTTGCTTCCCACGTCCAGCTGTTCTAAGCATTTCATAGTCTTTTCTTTCATATTAAAATATACAAATAAAACTGTCTTTTAACTTTATACTTCGTTGGTTTCTTTTTATTAAAAGCAACTAACACTTATAAGTTGTTCATATTTATTTCACGTGATTTGGTCAAATGTCTCTTAGTTAAGTTTCCATTTTGCCGACATTTTGATTACTCATATCAATACCATTGCATTTACTTACATTCTCTCTCTTCCACCTATCTATTTTTTGCCTACTTTTCTTATTCTCTCTCTTATGTTCTCTCCCCAATAAATAAGAGTATTTTTGAAAAAAAAAAGTTATGTTTTTGCATATTCATTGTCTTCAACTAATGTTTCTTTTTGGTGAAAGTCTTCAACTAATTTTTTATAAAAAAAATTGTCTTCAACTAATTTTAACCGACTTTTCTATTTACATGATTTGATCAAATGTTTCTCATATAATGAAACAGAGGGAATGCAAGATTTCATTTTGTTCATTGTATGAAGCATTGGTATTTAATTTTTTGAGCCCACTAATCCTAACATCATTAGCCAATTCGTTAAAAAAAAAAATGCTGATATTAAAATTCTGAATGTCAACGAAATATTTACTAATTTTAACATGTTAAATTTAATTTTTTTTAAATAATAATGTTTGACACAAAATATCATTTGACACTAAATTAGATGACCCAAAATACTTTATAAAATTAAGGGATTAACATGAAATCTTTTATAAAGTTGGAGGACCAACCACACATTTTTCCCTATTAGAAAAAGGTGTCACCATTGGCTGAAATTGAAAGTAACAACCGAAGTATGTCTCCAATTATGTAAATAAATGCTTTTAGGGTTGGTAACGTGATCCTAAACACACTAAGATAATTAATTCGGAATATGTTTGGTGCAGATTTGTTGTGATTTGCGGAGATCAGTCTTGCCTTGGTGATGATGGTCCAGCTACACACACACATGCACAAGCACGTGGACAGAACACAAAGAAGTTGGTCAAACAAGCATACATGTTTAAGTTATATCTATAAAAATTAAAAACTCCTTTAAAAATTAAGATTATTGTTTGGAATGGCATCTAACTCGGTCCGTGACCCATGCATGTGAGTGTGACTTGGAGAAGGAAGATTCTTGTGCACTGGGGTTTTAACCCAAAGG
Source organism: Vachellia collinsii (assembly GCA_006871305.1). Taxonomy (NCBI): domain Eukaryota; kingdom Viridiplantae; phylum Streptophyta; class Magnoliopsida; order Fabales; family Fabaceae; genus Vachellia; species Vachellia collinsii. The sequence continues at coordinate 27,773 of QFDD01120186.1, forward strand.
AGATAGAGTTGCAGATTTTTCGGTAGAAGACACGAGAAGTGGATTAAATACTAGTAATTAATGAAGCCCAAGGTGCCTATTTCCAAGAAACAGACAAATCCTTCTGTTAATATAATAGTTTAATTTGCTAAGAAAGTCATTCTCGTATTCATAATATTCATAATCACATATACAACTTGTAATATCATCAAAAGAATCTGATTTTTATGAGGATCTATTAACATATTTGCAAGTATTTTATGAGTTGCCAAGCACACAAATGATGATGTGATTCAGGAAAACCTTATCAATTGTTTTTGTCATTGTTGGATCTTGACCTTTAAATATTTGTACTTGGTTTCTTTCACACATAGCCTTCATAAAATTTCTAAATAGCAACTCAAATTGCTCACCGGTTTCATCATATAATAATGCAGTACCAAATGTTACTGTTTGACGTTGCTATTGAATCTAACAAAAGGTGCAAATGCTTCAAGTTACGATTTATACACGCCAAGAAGTATCAAAATATATCATATATCCAAAATAAACATATTCGACAAGCATTTTTTGCATCAGCCACAGAATGTATGTGACTAAATTTTCAACATCAAGTTGAATTTCATAAAGAAATTATATGGATTTTCATTTTACTTTGATTTAAAATAATGAAGCAACGTATCAAATTCACCTTCTTTCATTCGTGCTATCTTCTTACTAGTTAAACAATTGCTAATATCTTTGAGATCACCCAACTTTCTCTCATCCTTCAACTTTTCAACTCTAGGATTCAAAAATAAATTTTTATGGTATACCAAAATGGTTTCTTTGCTCAATTTGAGTTGCTCGAATACTAGAGATTTTTCTTTAAGATGTTAATTTATGCTTACTCTGATGAGTAGCTAAAGTATGATTATATGCCTGATCAAAAGATATAACAAAATTTTTTTCATTTTTCTTTTTGATTAATAATCATTTGAGTTAGAGACAACCATATCTCCAATCTTTATTTACACGCTTTTGTTTCTTCATAATCATTCACTCTTTTAAACCCTCCACTCATATTTTCCAAATAAAGCTGTCTTTTGATGCGTATTGCTTCTACTTACTCACTCTTTCCTAACAATGAATCCGAGAAAACTAGCATATGCATTATATAATTTATATGCATGTTCTTCACTTTCAAACTCTATGCTCCCATAAGGAGTTAAACCTATTTCATTTACTCCATGTTCTGTAAAATATTCATATTGTAACATCCCCAATTTTGGGTAACGTATTATGAAAAGTAATTGAGACTTTGGGAAGCCAATTACAAAATTTTTGGACTAGAATAAATAAACTTTTGAGCCAAAAGTATTTTAAAGAAATTTAAGGAAATAAATAAAATGCCCAAAATTCATCAAAATAATTATTTTACATGTCAAGGGTTAAATTTAAGGGAGAAAAATTGATTATTGGAAAATGTTATGGCCATTTGTGATTGTTTCAGGGAAGGAAAAGAAAAAAGAGAGAGAAGAGAACAGATAGTTGGGCATGCCACACACGTGGCTTAATGGCAACCATGTCTTCAATTTGTTTTTTTTTTCCTTTTCCCTCAGCTATTTCCTCAACTCCCGCATTCCATTCCACTCATTGCCTTTCTTCAGTCCACGGCTCAGAGCCGAGAGATGGTGAAGAGAGAGCGAGACAGCGTGAGACCGTGAGAGAAGGAAAGCTTGCGGTCGGTGCTGTGGTGCTCGCCGAAAGAGAGGTCGAGCTCGCTTACAGTGAAGGATCTCAGCAAGGTAACCTATGAACCATTCTTCTTTGTCTCTGAAACCGTTCTTGGATGGGATTTGAGTTTTAAACAGTGATGAACTGAAAACAGAGCTTGTCTTTACTTTCTCCATCTTGAGTTCTTGGTTCTTAGAGGAAGGGAAAGATTGGGATGTGATAAATATAGGGGGTCTGTGAGTGTGCTGGTTCTATTTTTCTTTCTTTTTCTGGAGAGTGTGCGTGTGTGCAGCTGTGAAAGTATATATGTATATATGCATGCGTGGCTGTGAGTTCATGTATGCATATTGTTTTTATTTTTTTTGGTCAGCTTAAGATGTTTTTGACAGTGGGGTTTTGCATGCGTGACTGTGTATGTATATGTATGCTTTGTGAGTTGAGAAATCAAAGTTCAAAGAGAAGTTTGACCAAGCAAGGGAATACTTATGTTGCTGGACACACACATACACGATGGATATATATTGGGAAGTCTGGAATTAATATATATATGTGTGTGGCTGTGATGGTGTGTATATATATATATTGGTGTCTTTTTTTTTAGTTAAAGGGTGAGCTGTGCGTTGATGTTGTGCTGGCATTGATGAGTTAAAGCAGGGGGGCCTCGGTTATTGATCATCTAGAAGTAGAGCATGAACATATGTGTGCTGATTCCAGTTGTGGTGTGTCCGTGCATGCAGATAAAAATATAAATATCAATATGAGTGGGTCCATGAATGATATATGAATATATATATTGATGCAAGCACTCCCTGGACATTGAAAGTTGGAATATATATATATTCATGCATGTGAAAAGTTGTTGGAAGCAAGAGGAAGTAAGATATATATATATATATATATATAAATATATATATGAAGGTGTGGCTGTGAGAGTGAACACACACACACACGTTAGATATGGATTTGGGGATAAGTTGTGGTTGAAAGCTTGATGGGTTCTATTTTTCTAAAAGTACATCTTTAAATCTGGAATATTGGAATTGAAGAAATGAAGAATGCTATTCTGAATCAGTGATCTCATGTCGGCGAAAAGCTGGACCAAAGCTCTTATCTGTCCATGAAATTTGGTGAACTCTTAGTATGCATCTTGAGCTTTAAAATAAGTCCTAGAACACAATATTTGGAATTATATAGATTAAGTTATGAATTTTCTAAATTGGTTCAGAAATCTGGAAAATGGTATATTTTTCTGATGAAGGAGCTGACTTTAAACAGATATTTAAATAGTCAAATGGTTTTTGTTGATCATGAAATTTGGCAAGCAAATAGTACTCATAACAAGCTTTAAAATGAATACTAGAATACATTATTTGGACAAGTATATTGTAAGTTATGAACCAATGAAGTTTGGTTCTTAAATCTGAAAATTTTAGAAAAGTTGTTTGTCAAGTAGCAACTTTTGAGCACTAATTTGTGAATGTGTTGAGCATAATCAGTGAATGGTAATATTCATTGAAAGAGGATATAAAGAGCTTCAAATGGAAGCTTGAACCATTGCGTTTGGAATTATATAGAATGAGTTGTGATTTTTATAAGTTATTGAATAATTTAAGTGTTAAGGAAATAAAATTAACGTAAAGGGGTAAAAGTGGGGTTAGGAAAAAAAGATGAGCTTGACGAAGCTTGATAAGCGTATAATTAACGAAATATTATACGTAAATGTTTTTAGGATTTGATATCTGCTTGAGCACCTCAAGGAGTTTTGAAAGAAGGATCGCCAAAGGAGGTAACGAAAAACGAAGGGAAACAGGTAGAAACCCTTTTTATCCTATTATCATGTATTTAATTCTGCATGCTTGTTTGTGCCACATCTGTTATACGTGCTGTGTTGGTGATTATGATTGTACTGTATATGCTTGGTGTGCGGAAGTCCTTCGGGATAGTTCTCCCGAGCCATGTGATATGAATTAATGCTGTATGAACATGTGGTTTGTTTTTGCATGATTTTGAATTTTATATATGATTATTTGATAAGTTGTGATTTCTACTGAGATTTTCGAATCTCACCCTCCCTTTCAAACAAAATACAGCTAAAGCGGGTAGCTCAAGAGACACGGAATTCGTGACTAAAGAGGCATAGAAGGAGAGAATGAAGAAGATTGAAGAACACCTCTTTACATGGAATTTTGTATTTAAATAAGTAGTTATGAATTTATTTTAAGATAAGCCTGGATAGCTTAAATGCTTATGTGTTGTTAATTGTACAAATTATGTACATAGTAATAATATGAGACAGAAGGAAGTTGCCCAGCGAAAGTGTAGTGGGCCCATAACCCACAGGTCCTAAGATGAAACCTGGCCCTTTTTGGATTTCAAATGGGAATAACAGCTTTATCTAGAAGTTGTTTAAAAAGTTTAAAATTTTTTGGAAAATCCCATTCTAACACATTAAGATAAAAAGGGGTGTGACACATATCATAATGAAGGAGGCATAAAAAAAAAGAAATAAGAAAACAAATCTTAATCCATTTGTAAACAAAAATGATGAATAATTAATTGAAAAGAATGCAAACAATTGAGAAAAAATTTGTTGATTAACAAAATAGCAAATGAGATCAATGATTTTGTAGTCTAGTGACATAAAAATTCCTTTGTAAATAGGAAGTTATGGATTTAATTCCTTTTTAACTTTAGACCGTCAATTCTTACCCCTTTGATTAAAAAACAATTTTAAATAATTTGATACTTATATTTTGAAATTTGACATTAATAATTTAAAATTTCATAATGGTATTTTAAATTTTATTTACAATTAGGTTTAAGAATATCAATGCCAAATTTCAAAATATCAATATTAAATTTTGAGATACCAGTGTCAAATTATTAATGACTTTTGGTTCTCTAGTGAAAATATTAATGTCAAAGCTTAACAAATTCTCTACATCTAGTGACAAATATTTAAATACCAAATTTTGGAATATCACCTTTAAGTTGTGAAATATTAGTCTCAAATCACTTGATGACTTTTGGTTTTTTTTTTTTGTTGAAATTTTAGAATAATATGGTCAAAAACAGAAATTAATTTCATAATTTGGTCCTGAACTGTCAATACCCCCTAAATTAAAATATTCAAGACATAATAAAATATTTCTAAACTCAATTATTCTCAGTTTGAGTTTAGTGCTCAAAATCCTAGATTAAAGTTTAACTGGCTAAAGTATCAGTTATATAAAAATTCCTAAAATCTAACTATATTTGCATTTGATTTTATAGTGAAATCCTATTATTTTGTCTTTTTTTTTTCCAACTCACCTAAAGTTGACTTTAGTACTGGATTGCAGCAAGGTACCTTAATTTATTACATTTAACACTTTTCATGTGGGTTTCTTAACAATGGTAGAGTAAGGATTGAGTTAGGGGTGTAAGTTAACCTGATTTAAGAATAGATCAATCAATGAACTTATTTTTTTATTTTTTATTTTGAGTTTTGACAGTCTCATTGGTAATTTATTATTCCCTTGATTTGCGAGTTGCATCCTTCCTCATCCCTCTTTATTCTTCTGTTCACTCCTCGTTCACACTGAATGTTTAGTGCAAGGTTAGACTTATTAATATTCTTTTTTACAAATAATATTTTCTTTTCTTTCTTTCTTTCTTTTTTTTTGGTATCTGTGTAGCCCTTTATTGACTGTCATTTTTTGTGGCTTCTATTATTACTTATATGGCGTTTTCCAAGGTAGGCTTGATTACTTATTATAATATATCAAGAGATTTATGAGAAAGTATTTAACAACCTTGTATTTCACATATAATTAACGTTATTTATGTTTAACAGTCTTGAATCTAAATTATAATATTTTTGTGTTGCATCACCTTACATCGATGGAGCCATTATGATTTATTTTAAAAATTTAAAAACACAGCTCTTAAACGGATAAAGATAGCATATGGGTTAAAAATGATATTATTTTTATAATTAAAACAACATCTAATATAAAATTTATAAATGATATTATTTCTTACATCAATGTAAATTAAATTAAAGAACAAAAGTATGTGCGAAAAAGGACTAAAAATGATATATATATATATGAAATATTCATATTAACATTTATTTCTTCACACTATATAATATTTTTCTCAGATTATGCTTTTCGATTTCGTATTATAGTAAAATACATTTTAATTATTATAATTTTATATAATTTATTTTTATAATCAAGATATGAAAAAATTATATTTCAAAAATACATAGTAAAAAAATGAATTTTTTTTGTGTGGATGAAATTTTCATGGAAAACGAAAGGAAATATTGTTTTTTTTTTTTTCAATAGCTATATTTTAACGTGGGGTCTAAATAGAAACATAACTTTAATCACCCAAATTTTAAATGGCTTGGATGCAAAATTAAGAAAATTCTTAATTTATACCATTGGACCACAATGCCACGTGCTCGCATCATATGCTCAACGTGCCAGCAAATCATTTTGTTGTCATTCTGACTTTCAAACTATACTAAAGGCTGAATTTACAAGGGGATCAAATCCGTGACCTTATACTTACCTTAAACTTACAAGAGATCTTTCACATATGCCATTAGGCCACCATGTGATTGGTGCCCTTTGGTTATTCATATGATCTGTATCACATAGTCAATGTTCCCAAGTAATAGACAGATCCTCATGTTGTAATTGTAAACTGATGATTTCAAATAATCGCATCACGAGCCAAGTGAGTTTAAATATGTAAGCCTCCTCTTACTAGTGAGCTACCATCATCAATGACTGAAACTACCACACCTTCGTCAACAACAGACCAAACAGATGTTGAGTTTGCAAATGAGGGCTACCAGAAAAGATTCGAAAAAGTTAGCCAAGAATGTAAGGAGCTAGTTCTCTCTCTTCCTAAAGAGAAGGGATGGATTACGCCATACCTCTATTTATACCAAGACACTTGGCTTTCAGCTTCTCGTATCCTAGCCATATCTTCCTTCCAAAAGCACTTCCAAGCAGAAGACGATGACATTGTTATAGCCAGCTTGCAAAAATCTGGCACCACTTGGTTGAAAGCCCTCGCTTATGCCATTGTGAATCGTAAGGTATTCCCTCCTTCACAAAATAACCACCCTTTACTTGCTTCCAATTCGCATGAGCTTGTTCAGTTCCTTGAGATCAATCATTATGCAAGTAATCAAATTCCTGATCTCTCCACTTTGCCTAAACCAAGACTTTTTGGTACCCATCTTCCATTTCATTTATTGGCCGACTCGATTTTCAAATCCAAGTGCAAGATAATCTATATATGTCGTAACCCATTTGATAATTTTGTGTCATTGTGGATTTTCTCCAACAAAATCAAACCACCTTCTTTACCCAAATTATCACTTGAGGAAGCATTTGAGAAGTACTCAAAGGGGATCAGTCATTTTGGCCCATTTTGGACCAACATGTTGGGTTATTGGAGGGAAAGCAAAGAGTCACCAAACAAGATTTTGTTTTTAAGGTATGAGGATTTGAAAGGAGATACCAGATTGTATGTGAAAAGAGTGGCCGAGTTCTTGGATTGTCCATTCAGTTCAGAGGAGGAAAGGGTTGGTGTTGTTGATAACATAATT
>QFDD01120187.1:0-32177 GCA_006871305.1 Vachellia collinsii
GTAATGCCTTTGATGTGTTACTTATAATTAGAGTATATTAATGTTGAGGCGGTCAGTTTCTTTATGACGCTGCTATATTTTAGGCGTGTCTTGTCCTTTTGATTGTGCTAATCGAACGAACTTTTGGCGACGGATCTAACTAATGATTGTGGGATATGGACAGCGTATGTTGCAGTGAAATTCCAGTGAAGCTGACCAGTGGTTTCTTCAGATACAATCATAGCCATTGGTCCAGCAAACTTTCCGCATCCATGTGCATCTGAAGCGCATTAAGATCATTAAAAGACCACCGCTCTGGATCCCCAAATTGATTGATTTGGGATTAGTGATATACAAGTCACTGACCGGCCCTTGGTATTTATCTCTAACTTTTAATTTATTTATAATTTGGTTCCTCAAAAAGGTCACATTTTCTTCTAAGGTTAGTTTATGGTCAATGTATCAAAATTTCATGAAAACAACCTCTATAACTCCATTTTTATGTTCAGAAATCAAATTAATTTTTTAAAATGCATCCATTTGGACCATAATGCCACATCCATTCAAAATTCATCCATAAGAATAAAAAAATATTTTGAAAAAATAAAATGTCACCTTTATGGCCTGAATGAATTAATTTTAAAAAATTAATTTGATTTCTGGAATCCTCATGAAAAATTGAGGCATAGAATTTGTTTTTATAAAATTCTAATATAGTGAAAATTTTGCATTCTTCTGACCCTAAACAAGTCTTAAAAGATGTTATCTTTCTGACCCTAAATGGTTGAACTATTGAAAATAAATTTATTAGTTATTGAGCGGACTTGTAAGCTTTTTTTTTTATTAGTTTGAGGCACCAAATTACAAGTAAATTAAAAGTTGGGATAAAAAGATAATCTTTCCTAAAAGAATTGGTTAAAAATTAAGGGAGGGATGAAATTATATAAAATTAAAAAGATGAGGGATAAAATTGCACCCAAAAAAGGATTAAGTTACTGAATGCTGCACCTAAGAAATAACATTGAGGTGATGTGCATTACTTTACCCATTAAAATACGCACGATTCAATTAAAACAAATAATGATAAGTCACATTCTTATTAATAATAAATCGATTACTTCAATTGAAATTAAATAATACAAGTACATATGATATTAAAAGTAACATCTATGTTAGAATATAGAATTTCATTTAGTACCTGTATAATTATTGGTTGCTGGGCTTTGATTATTAGTTCCAATCACAAAAGAGGCACTGTCGTTGGCCCTGTGCTGCGATAAGGGTAGTCTTATGTGCATGAAAATACTGACATTAATAGTATTCCACGTTCTCTGTACTGGAGAGATTTGACAATATCCTTTGACAAATGAGTCAACGCATACCCTTTAATAGTAATAAAATTACCGCCGGTACCAAGAGGCTTGCTCACATAAGAAGGGTGAGACGTTGTACCGTATGCATGACTCTGAGTAATACAATTCTGGCCAAATTAATGACATTTTCTGCCTCAAAGTCTTATTCTCCCTGAAAGCTGATCAAATACAAAGGAATAGATCATGTTATTTGGTGAGGAAGAATTTTCTGATAACCCAAGCCTCCATCAAACTGCCTTTCGATAAATATTTCAATATTTGAACAATTCATCACACTTGTAACTTGTTGCCTCTATTACACAGGTCTTCGGCCTGTCCAAGAGGGCCAATGGTTAGCAACTGCTCAAAATATTGTGCGCTGTATCAAAGGAAGAGTCCTATGTTATTTTTAATTGTGGGATCTAAATGAATGTATGATAAATATTATATTGGATTAATAAATGAGTTAAGAGGAGGAAAGAGCCTGCATATGATAAAGGCCACTGGAGACAAATCCACTAATTTTCCCTTATCCTTTATGCACAAGAAAAATGTGTATTGAGCACCTTTTTTTATTAAAAGTTTTATAGAAATAAAAACACTATTTTTATAAAGCTTTGATCAGAAAAATTCAGACTTTTACATGGAACCCAAAATTTGAAAAGGCTAGTTGTTTGTGCATATTTCTGGAAAAGATGCTTTTTTAGAGGGGAGTTTGGAGATCCAGCAGTATAAGATAAAAGTTACAATGCAGTCCCTGACACGAGGGTGAGTAAAAGCAAGGAAAGATGGCTTGGCCAGTAACATTTATTGAGATTCGAAGTTGGTCTACAGTGAACTAAGATAAAAGAATTCAGAAAGAAGAGACCAGAAAGAAAGCAGAGGTGTGCTAGAGAGTTCGATCTCCTTTTCGTTATAGATTAGCAAAAATAAATAGATCAATTCGTGGTTTGCTAGCCGTTGAGCAGTTACGACGTTGCTCCGGGAATCTTGGCTGTGTGGGTGCTAAATCTGTGGATCACAGTCTGATCCGACATTCATGAAGGTGTGGACTGAAGACGAACGTTGGTGTCGTTGGGTGGACGGTTGTTGACGCTGGTCGCAAGCACAGGGCTCCTGGCAAGTTTTGGTCGCAGGTACAGTTGTTGGGCCTCGTCCTGGACTGTCGTTGGCAATTAGACCGTCTAAGCTAATTGGGCTGACTGAGTTCAAAGTCATTTTTTAGGCATACACTAGTCTAAATAAACTGTGTTTTTTATCAGCATTTATACATTTTTAATACATTATAATTTAAATACATGTAAGTTGGGGAAGTTGTTATTTTGGACAAGCAATTATACCTTTTAATGTGTGTTTAAGTATATGTATGTTGGAAGAAAAGAAAAAGGACTTTAACGAGTTTTCAAATTCATAATTGTTAACTTTTCATTTAATGAGAGTTGACGTTTTAAATTGAATATGTATCAAAATTAATTGCCTTATTTTAATTCTATCTATGACCATTGAATGTGTGTATTAAAAACAATGTATTATTGTAATTTATGGCCAAGGATTCAAAAAGAAAAGGAAAAAAAAAAACTGATGCAATAAATGTAGGAAAAAGCAATGTATAGTCTGATCATTGTCATGGTTCTATGACTCAGTTTGAAATCACATGCATTCAATTTTCTCTTGATAACCGAATAATTTTTTGGTGTTAAATAGCTTTGCAATTGTCTTCAAATGAAGGAAAAAAATATACAGAACTTGAGTTTCGTGCACCTCTCTTCATTTTTTGACATATTGCTCTACCCACTGAGTTATATTATTTTCTGTTGTTCTGCTCACCCTGTCTTGTAGGAAGAATATGTTTAATCCTGGGGAATGCTACATCTTATTTAACTAGTAGTTGCATAATAGCTTTTAAGAACAGTATCCTTTGACGCATGGATTAATTTATTTTTTTCGCAGGTTTCACTAGCTACAGCAACTGACCAAGAAACAGAATCAAATAAGCCTAGCTGGATCTGCCACCCCCTTCCTGTTGTCAGTGGTCGACGATAGAAAAAAAATTAAATCCCAGACACGTCAAAAATGTTACAAGTAATCCATCAATTACGAAATGTTTTGGATTACCTTGATAACTTACAGGATTACTACATCATGTCAGATATACACTATCTAAAGCAGCGAAACCAGCTGCAACTCCACCTTCATCAGATGAAGATATTTTTGTACGCATCAAGTAACCACTTTGTTCATTCACGATGACTTCATCCCTGTTCCTGCAAATGCCGGTTCATTCGTCAAGCACTACACGGATTTAAGAGAGTATGAAGCGGTGATTCATACAGAGCCGAGCTATATACCTCAAATAAGTGCCAAATATTCCAAGTTCTGATATGGCATGATTCTTATGACAACAGCCACTACGCATAAAAAATGTTGCAAAACTAGTTGGAAATATCCTCTGCATAAGGATGAAAGCTGCGTCTTCTTGAGACCCTGCTTTCTGCAATTTTAGGAGAGTTTCCCTCACTGCATCGCCATAGATATTGTTTCCTGAAACATGATTATGGCCCCTTAGGTAATTTCCCTGTCTCAATTTTTTATTTCTAGCGACAAAATCAAAGAGGTGACAGAACAGAAGGATGAAGCAAACTTTAACGAGAAATAAGACCTCCTCCTTCTCGTTGGGGCTTCATTACAAATAACTCTGGCCTTTCTATTGCTCTTTTAGTAATATCCGATTCATCCAAACTCCACAATCCTGCAAAGCATTTACGCAGTTTGACAATATCATCTTTGTTTTCAAGGTACCTGCTTGCAGTTTTGACTCAGGTTAGGGAAGAGATATCAACTGGTTAAACAAACTCTGTTCAGCCAAAAAATCCAGGAAATGGAAGGGGGGAAAATCATTCTTTGCTTCTGCACATGCATTATATATGATTTACTTGACATTCATCAAAAACAAAATATACCCATCTTATACTTTTTGCTATATAGTAAGGTGCTGAGGATAACTCCATCCAACAACTTCCCTTCTCTAAGGCATTGACTCAACATTCCAAGCTTTACATGGGAAGTCTCCCATTATCCATAATAAAATATTCCTTCTGGTCAAAATATCTGTGTACTGGCCATATGAATAATAAAATCTTGCCAGAAGAATGGGAGTATAATTGACTACCTCTCAAGAACATTGGGTTTTGCAAGTTCCTGTTGAATCTTCTTTGTGCCAGCCAAATGGTAAGATACCGATGGGCATTTGATGGCAGAAGATTTTTCCATTAGTAGTCTAGCTCTCCATTCCTACAAATTGAGCAAGACAAACATAAAACACAACTTCTCCGTAAAAGGAGCAGATACTCTTAGAGGAATATGTAAATGCACCAGGAAGGCAACAAAAGAACTGCCAGATCAGATTGATAGAGGAAAAATGATAAACACACAGAACAGTTTACAGAATGGATCCCTATTCCACTACGTGTATGTTTGGTTAGAGGAAAAATGATAAACACACATAATAGTTTACACTTTACAGAATGGAACCCTATTCCACTACGTTTATGTCTGGTTACCAGTTAAAAGGCCTAAACATTATGTATAATTTTCTTGTTAGTAATACAATTTTACAGATTTATACCCCAGAAGAGAAGTATTAAATGATAATTGCATCTCCTGAGTCTAGTTAGTAAATATAATATATTTTGGCCACTGTAGTTATGGTGTCAGGTGGGCTAACATTGCCTAAAGTTAAAGAACAGATGTTTCAAAGTTAGAATAGAAAAGTTACTGAGAGCAGCAGAAAACTGCCGCATAGTTGCTCACGGATTCTGAAGGATAGTCAAGCGGTGTATACCCAGCCCTAAAGTAAATGACCGCAATAGGTTGTCCATCCCTGTAGATGTCAGGACATTAGATTTTTCAACAGTCAGAATGCAATCATGTCTCAAATCCAGAGCAGGGAAGTCACTTCTCCAATGGTAAAGGCTACATACACACAAAGTTTTCCATCAGGAAGAAGTTCTGCCTCTTGATCAATTTGAGCCAATGTTTTCCGCACAGACGTAATATGATGTGTATTAAAAAGCTGAGGAAAAGAACTCCCATAAAATTTTAATAAGTAGGTTTTTCAAATAAAAGTGTTTGAATGAATTTTTGAAGTAGGTAATGAATGTGCATTGTTGAACAAAGTTGATGCACAGAGCTAGAGAAGACTACTAAGAAAAGGATATCTTTCTCTCAGGGCAAAAGAAAGCATGTGTTGGTCATACATGTTCCGTTCTTCAGCCTGAACCACAAACATTATTAAAGCCCTGCACAGATCCAATGGAACTTTCTGTATAACACAGCATAATAAAGGGCAGCAGAAGAAGAAAACAAGGAAAAAATTTCTCCAGACTTACCTGGGGTCATTATATTCACACCATGCTTTAGCCAGTGCTTCTGCAAACTGATTGCAAGCAGTATTCGCAGGAATTCTTTCAGAATTTAGACCAAGCAATTCTCCATGGTGAGAAAGTATGTTTCTAACGAAAAACCAATCAATATGATGATGCCATCTCATGATAAATTCCCTTTACTTAAATAACAATACTTTAGACCTTATATCTATATGAACAGGCATTGGACATTATGAATTCATATCTATGTGTTATTCATGAAATCTTGAAATAAATTTTAATTTGAAATCACCTAACAAATTTCTACTGTATCTCCAATACGAATTCAATTGTATTTCCCATGAGAATTTCATATGTTTAACTTATAAGGACTTGCTTGCATCAAAACAGAAAAACAGAAAACCTCAAAAACATTATTAAAAGATTCTAAATTAGAAACCATACGTGTACACTTACTTATGAAGCTCAGTCACAAGTCCACCAAGACCAGCAAATGAAGATGAAATGGTGTTCAGTTCAATTTGCAGAAGTGATTTGGACTGTTCATCAAGCATATAATCTGAACGATGTAACCCCAAGCATATTTCCTAAGAAATTATTACAAAAGGAAAGTGGGAAGATATTTGTTATAACTCTGACTTAGAAATGGAGAGTAATTTGCCAGCACATTTATCCCATCTTTTTCTATATTAATGATATATTTTATCATAAACTAGATACGACAAGAAAACACAGACAAGAAAATAATTCAGGCTCTCTCTCTCTCTCTCACACACACACACCAGCCAATACGTGTTCCTATGACATCATATTTAAAATGAATGTAATTGCATAACTAAAGAAAAAATGATAATCTTTAAGCTAAAGTATAACTAGCTTAAATTTACAGACTAGTAATAAAAGTGATAACCTCATAATAATCTTGGTTCCAATGCACTCTTAATCTACACTCAACTCTTTTTTATTTTTTGAATACAAAATTTACTCACCTCTTTTTTGTTAAGCTCTAGCATCTTGGAATGAATATCCAAAAGTCTGGAGGTAAAGTCATCCACTTTCTTGGTTCTGCATAGTGGTAGAACAAAGACAAATAATATCAAATCAAAAGGAAGAAACAAAGACAAAGTAGAGTAAAAAGATCATTTTTTTTTTCGGTAGCTAAGCTAGAATGACAACTATATGATGAAGGATCAAATTGACAAGAATTAAACAAGGTAGAACTGAGCAAGATAAATCACACAGACAACAAGTGAATGTATATGTTCACAAACATCTTATGCAAATTGTTCTACAGAATTTGAAAGGGGAAAAAGAAAAGCAAGAATCAGTAAATATAGTAAAACGCCCATTGAATGCAATCTCTCATGTAGCAAAATCTTAAGTTGATCCCAAGACTAGCTGGACATGCAAATTGTAAAGAATAATAACATAACACGTAACATGTCTCTAAATAGGTAAGGAGGGGTAAAAAGCATACCTGGAGAGAGTTTCCTGCAGAAATTCTCCATCTTGACTCACTCTGTCAACTAGTTCATTAAATATTGGGGCTAACTCACACGCTTGCTTCCAATGACTTTGGGGGAATGGTGCGGGCAGCAGGGCGAACGGCGCATGAACCAAGCCCACGCCAGGAACGATTCCTGATCTCTATAATTCCAAACAAGTTGCCATCAAATTCAAGTACTAACTAACAAGATGAGACTACTACAAGGGGCAGTCAAATAAAGCACTATTCTAACGATCCAACAAATGAGAAGAACTCTTAATTTTCACATGACAGTCAACAAGCCTCTCCAGAGAGCTATGATTCCTTATCAGAAAATCAATGCTATCGAGAGTATAGAGTTCAAATTTTCACAATGATATGACGTATTCAGTCAACGTTCCGAAACATCTTGGTATATCACTGAACAGAGTAGCAGATCAATAAGATGGCTTGTGGAGACTGAGAAGTATTAAGAAGAGAGAAGTAGGAACAAGATGGGAAACGGACCTCAACGGATCTGTCTCCAGTAACAAGGCCATGAAGCGAGCTCCATACAAGAGCGTCATAAGCAATCTTGTGAAGTAACTGCTGATCAGTAGCATGATAATCGGAAAGGGGAAGGGTGGCAGTTCCTTCGAGATCGCCACGCCTCAGAGGCAGAGTTGGTGGGAGAGAAGAAGAAGCCGATTTCTGCGACATGATCTCGATGGGTCTACGAAAGCGAGTAGGGCAGGGTATGCGTGAGGTGAGAAGAGAGGGTGGCTTTGAGCCTGAGTGTGATCTGTCGCAGAAAATAGAAGAAAGAGTATTGAGATGGATTGAATGGAGCCAGAGAGTGGGCATCGACAACTAATCTGGCGACTACCGCAGACTGGACGGCATCGCTAACGCCGCCACTACTACTGTCTTTTCGTAATTTTTGGTTTTATTTTTGGCGGCTTTATCTTTACACAGTGCCTCCTTAAGACTTTGAAAAAATCACATTTAATCTTTTTGGGTGAAATCTTTACATAATTTATTCGGGTCTGGGTAAGAGCAAGTGGAGCAAAATAATCACTTTAATTATATTTTAGATTTACCCAAATATGGAATGAAAACATTCACAGTTTGACCCAGCCAAGTGTGATTATAATTAATAAAAGATCCACCCATCCTCTATTCGTTCGTTAGCTTCTTGGAAGCAAGCTCAGGTACAAGACATAATCACATAACTGAGCCAACCCTTTGGGTCACGCGCCAGGATGAGATCCATTTATATGCAAACACGCATTCTATTCGCCTTCCTTTTGTATTAGCCATAGTTTCGGTGAAAATCAGAATAATAGAATAAAGGTGTGCACTAGAAGAAACAACAGAGAGAGAGAGAGATGGAGATCAAAGTGAGAGATCTCCTTGCAAATAACTAAATTTTTTTCAATGGAGAAACAGATTCACATGAAACGAGGGTACTTCTTAATAATTAGAATGCCATGACATTGACCTACGGCCTATTTTCGTAATATTTCGAGCGACATCAACATTACGAAATTGATTTCTCGTCCAGATTAGATTTGACTCTCAGAATTGGTCGCGGAGGCTTGATATCTTCCTTCTCTCCTTCCTGTTGCCGCTCTAGAGAATTCGACTTCTGGAAAGATTTGCCCCTCTTCTTCCTCTTGTTACTGTCGTTAATCTCCTCCACGTTGTCATTAATGCTAACAGTTTTCTTCGGAGCTTTCACTCTAGGTGCCATTTTCTCTTCTCCGTCCATGTTCTTCTCTTGAGCTTTCTGCTCCTTTGCCTCTGGCCTGACCACTGCCTCGTCTTCTCTGCAAGTCCGAACCTTGGTTGATCCGAACTGCATGGGACGCCCTAAAGTCACCGTCTTTAATGCTTGGGACGCCAAGGTTTTCATGATGAAGTGATAGATCCTGTAACAGATGCCCAAAGATCGAACGTGAGGTTCTCTCTGGTCCATCTGATGGGTTCAAGTTAGTCCGAAGATAAATATGCGAGAAACGGAATATGGTATCTAATAAGGGAAAGAGAAAGATGTCAATAAATCTCGCCCCTAGTGCTGAGATAGTAGAATATCAAAACTTGCAAGTCAATGGATAGTTGAATCTCTTTGCAAGAGATTCATTGCTTTTCTTGCAAGGGGTGTTATACTGTTATTGTTGGCCCCTCAACTTGTCTTTATAGGCAGGGCATGCTAATCGTAAAGGTAGGGCGCAAGAATTCTTTCCCGCCTACGCCCAGGTAAAATATCAATTGAGACTGCTACTCTGCTAGATACCAGTCGCGTATGATTTTATCCAGTTATACTCTTCATCATTCAAATATAAAATCAGAATCCAATTTTATTGAAATATAAAATCAGAGTCTAATTTTATTAATAAAAGAAAGAACAAATATTTCACTCAACTATACCTTACTGGCTAAAAACTTGAAAGAATCTCTCAGGATAAAACTGATTTAATATTCCATTAACCCTAGGAAGACTAATCTTTTTACGGATTCATATTGCATTAAATGGCAAAATAAAATTCAGAAATAATCTCTGAAGTTTTGATATTAACTAACACATCCTATATACTTATCTATTTCAAGAGTATCATGACAATCATACTCTATTTAATAAAAACATTCAAATTATCTTTTTAATGGTTCCCAACAAATATATATTATAATATATTATATAGAAAGAAAAATAATAAAAAGAAATTTATGAAATATAATATTCATAAAAAATGATAATTGAAATATTTGCATTAAATAGAGTATGAATGATATGATACTTGAATATTTCTCACTAATTTAACTCATGAAATTTCTCTTCAAATATGTAAGACAAATCGATCCTATCAACCATTAAATAAAATTATTAAATCATAAATATCTAAAATAACTTAAAAAATATTTATTCAATATATATATTTTTTTTAACTCCCCACGTCGCCCATTATCCCACAATAATCGTATTCTATCACTAACCCAACCGCAAGCACTTAAATTGAATAATGTGTCTAAAATAAATCGAATAAAACGGATAAACGTACTCGGATTATGCCCATTGCCAGCAGATATCCAGGATCAATGGAGATGAACATGTGGCAAATTACCAGATATGACCCCCGAAAAATAACCAAGGAGTCAAAAACACTGGTTTGAGTAAATCCGACGGCATCGAACATCTATTCCGTCCAAGATTGAGTTTGGGGTACTTGTGACCGTCACTCTGCCCCTTCATCTTCGATCATCAATGTCATGAAAGATTTGATAGGATTTTACCTACCCCGGGTTTCAGCTGTTGAACTCTGCCCCTTTCCCTACGTCATCATTTTATTGGAGTTTCCTTCGGCCTTTCTCTTGTTCCCAGGCTCCTCACGAATTCATTTCTCACAAGCTTTTATTGTCCAATGTCAAATTCCAGTTCGCCACAAGAGGATATTGGACTACCATAAAAGGATCACAACACTTCAAACACAAAGCAACTAATTTTACTCAACGACCAAAATTGGGGGAGGTTTACAGCTATATTCGATTTTATTACTCAGTTTCAGCAACAAAACAATGTAATAAATCAGCTGAGGAGTTATTTTATCAGTTAGCTAGAACTCCCGTCTATGGTACAAACTTGGCACCTTCCAGACAGAGAGTTACGCCGATATACGTCCACACAAGCGCCAGTATGCTCCAGGGTGAAATAGAGACTTCTCAAATACCCAGATATCACGGACAAGAACCTGGAAAACATAGAAAGGAAGCGATTAATGCATGGAAAAGGTGGCCTCGGTCTAGAGTAAAGAAAAAAGGATTCTTTACCATTGCTGATTTAAAGCATTATCCTCATTGACAGTAATTAACAAGGGCTGAATATCTGGTAACACCACGAGTAAGAAATTTTAAAAAATACAGAATATTACCTCATTGTCTTTATTGCCAGCGACAACAGTGCCTTTTGAATCATATGCTTCAAATTTCTACAAGGAATGTAACATAAATTTCATTGGTTTAAGTACCAGAAGTCTTGCAAGTCATGAAACCAAGTGGTTTCTGGATTCTAAAATATAGTCAAGGTTTGAGTGAGAGCGTAAAGCATACATGCTTAGCCAAAAATTCAAGAGTAAGCTGAATGAACAATTTATTGAGGTCATTTCGATCAACACCAATCTGTAAGTGATAAAGAGTGTAAAAGTCATTAAATAGGAAAAAAGGGCTTTTGCACTTTCTCGAGATAAGACTGCAATTTAACATCATATATAATCCACTCTTCTGCAGGGAAGCATCCTATTCTCTAGTCGCTCTATAAGCACATGGAATCAAAAAAAAAATGCCATACAGGTAAAAAAGGGGGAAATTAATCTTATAGTCTCTTAAATTTTAATAGAATTATGACTCAACCCTTCAACTTTTAACTCAGTCAGAACTCAGTCCCCATCTTTTCTTATTTAATAAATTAATCCTTATCATGCACACGTCTTGACACATCACCCAGTTATCTTATGTGGTAAAAGAGGTTGCTGATGTGGCTCCAAATAAACCCTACGTCTGTTCATCACCCCCATTTCCCTGTTTTTCTCTCATCACTTTCCCCCTCCTTCCACACAAGATGTGACAGCCGGGGCCATCTTTTCATTTGTGGCGCATTCTTGTTTTTCTAAGTCGTTGTCATAAAGATTTTTGGTGGGATAAGACAAAAGAGAATGGAGTTGGTTTTTTATTTTTTTCCTTTTCCCATTTAGTCTTGTGCTGAAGAATGGATTCTCAGAACAAAGCTTAAAAGGATCATAAGCCACAAATTAATCAGTGGACATCAGTAGTCATGTATTTGTGCTAGTGTTGAATTTTACTCTGTGACCCATTCTATGTTTTTCCAAAATGTCGTTGAGACAACAATCAATAAGAACCCCACAGAGACACACACAGGGGGGAGGCTCGCTCACATCATGGATGATTCAGGGAAGGAGGAGGAAGATGACGAGAGAGAAACAGGGAACTTGGATGATGAACGGCGACAAGACGTAGGTTTCATTTGGAGCCACATCAGCAACCTCTTTTGCTACATAAGATGACTGGGTCATGTGTCAAGATGAGCTGTTCAAGACAAGGATTAATTTATTAAATAAGAAAAGATGGGACATTGAGTTCTAACGAGTTAAAAGTTAAGGGACCACAAGATTAATTTTCTCCAAAAAAAATGAAAGAGGAAGAGGAAAGGAAAAGGAGCTCTAACCAGACGAGCACGTAAAGTTCGGACTTTAACAACTGGTTCGACCAATTCCCAATACACCTTGCTCCATATAGTTTCTCTTTGTTTAATTTCATTCTTAAGCGCCTAAATGAGAAAATCAAATATAAAATTAAGTCAAAGCACATTCTCACTAGAAATTATGTAACATAAAAAAGTCCTATCATGAAAAATAAATAATTTCACAGAAGGATTGCAGTAAAATGGCAGCTGACAGGAACTGTGGCATACAGAAAACATGTTCTCAGTAACCGCTTTCCTTAATGAATTTTTGTCTCCATCAGCCATTAGGGTGTTTATCTGTGGAGATAAATGAAAACAAATAAACATTGAGCCGGAGAAGAAAAAACATAGAAATCACTAAGCAAAAAGTCAGAATATATGTAAAGATGCATGCTACAAGGCAAAAGAAGGAAACTATTATGAACTCATGATAATCAATGCACTTTGTTCAGCTTCATGGTCTTTCAATTCAGTTATATCCCTTCCACATATCCAAAAATAGATTATAAAATCTTTTCATGGTTTTCATTGCTTAAGTTACTAACAGGATATGAATAACTCATGATAATCAATGCACTTTGTTCAGATTCATGGTCTTTCAATTCAGTAATATCCCTTCCATATATCCATAAATAGATTATAAATCTTTTCATGGTTTTAATTGCTTAAGTTACTAACAGGAAATGAATAGAAGATTACAATTAAATGGCACCATGCCTTCAAGCATTGTAAAAATTGGTCAGACTTGCGAACATAATGGCAACTAACCTCCTTGTACATAATGACGGCCTCATTGTAAAATTGCTTTTTTGAGTACCCGAATTTTCTCAACTTTGCTATAGCATAGGCACTTTTGAGCTGCAGAAGAAAAGGAAGAAATTTTATTTAAGCTTTCGAGTCTATTTAGTCTGCATTAAAAGAAGGAGAAAGGGCCTAGGGCACAATGTCTTCAAAGGTAACTTTGGCACTTTATCAAAAAGGAAAAGAAGAAAGCAGCGATCTGACATATTTCTTTGAAATCATGGCCAAGCTTAAGAAGGAATTTGAATAACAACTTGGATTGACAGACATATCTATAGCATTAAGCTAACATTTATATACGTAAAAAACAAAAAAGCTTAAAAATTTAAGATAGTTGGCATACAACAGAACCTCCAAAATTATATCATCTTTGGTTCTTCTCCAACCACTTCTTGTGAACCATCTGATACATGAAAGGTCAAAAGTAAATGCTGCGAGATAATAAGAGAAATAAATGATGCAAACTATACTTGTGTATGGAGTCTCGTTAAACTGGTAGAATGATAACGTTAGATGCTGATTAAAAGTGAGGGAAACAATTGCTATCCTGACATTTAATTGCAACGTACAAAACTTCTTCAGTAATAAAGGCTTTGCTGAGTTTTGACAACAGCTAATTCAAGGGAAAACCAATAAAAAGATTCAAACCAATGAGGCCTAACCTCTGCCAAAATGAGATTGGTTCACGAGGCGCATATGGTTCGTAGACAAATCCAGGACTAGACATGGAAACTTTAAGTGCTCCCTGCATCAGAGATATATTACCCAACCATCAAAATTATTATGTAATTTGAAAGAGAGATTAAACACAGCTACAACAGATCTTTTGTTATTCATTAAAAATACTGGGACCACAAAACTGTGATACACACAGCAGATAATTTCCAAGAGTTAAATAAAGGAAATGCATAAACTCCATCTAATCCCTTGGTCATTGATTTTATAAGATGTCATGGTGTAGAGGACAAACTTGGCCAGCCTCACTCATACTCGGCTAATGAGTCCTTCATTCAATGCAGAGCATTATGCAATGAAGGCACAAACCACCCTCGATTACATACGTAGAAATAACTATCCATACATGCATGTAAAATTAAAAAATGATAAGGATGCCTATCAATTCATTCCCCATTAGAGGAGGCAGGAATATAATCCTCATTCCAGTGAATTAAATGTACTCTTGAGAGCTAAAATAAACAGAGACTTAAACCCAACAGAAGGAGCAGTGGGACTGCCAAGTGAAAGGTTCCCAATTACTTCGTAACAAAGCTTCCAGCTCACTTAGCATTCTCACAAATTCAATCATCCAATAATTAATTGGTATATAAATACAAAAAAAAGCACAAAATATTACTTCATTATGACAATAATATGAACAGTGATGAGAGATCGCACCATTTTTCGTGCTTGTGCAGGGGCATTAGCTTGTGTAGTTGCCAGCCTCCTTTCATTCCTACAGATGGTCAACTCAGCAGCCTAAGAAAGTAACTAGAAAATTAGGAGGCCAGCAGAGGCTTTTTTTGTTTTTTTAAATGTAATCTGAAGCAGGAGTAGACAGTGACTTTGGTGTATTACCATGGCAGACCGGACAGCCAGAGTTTTACCGCTAGTACAGGGAAAGGCGTTATGGTCATTACACAAGTTAGAATAGAAGCTCTTGAGGTTGAAACTATATTTAAGACCTGAACAAGCAGAAATCACTAGAATTTTGAAAAATCTCGAGGCATTGGATATACAGAAAAGTATAGAACTGAAATCAGACAGCAAGCTTCCGACGAACTGAGATGGAAAGCAACCATCGTAAAATTCTTTCAAAACAGATTACCATTTGATACACAACTGGCATAGCTTCTGTAGCTTCGAATCCTGGAGTTAAAAGAGACACTATCATCACAGTGAGAAAAAACTTCAGAACGTTGTTCAATCTGAGTATCAAGAGAGGCCTTCGGTTTGATAGTTAACTACGCATAAAAGTAAGTACAGCATATGACTAGTTGCAAACAACATCTAGAAACAGTAGACTCAAAGACATGAAGAACTTCCTTATTCAACATTTTAACAGAAATCAGTCACCGCAGAGACAAGAACTATTACTTACGGGTAAGAAAATTCTCGAGGCCCGGATGCATGATGCAGCACACGAAACAACTGTAGGCGTCTTGAGGCCATCTTCAATTGAATGACTGTGAGTTATTCGAAGACCTATTCTCAGATCATGGATTCATCCGAGTTTCTTGTTTCCGAAAGGTTTTTGGAGGGTTTTGAATCGGAGCCCCGGGGATCCGGTTAGTCTGGACCGCCTGTTGATATTTGACGGCGTAGATTTTAATTTTTATGTCTTGATTTTATATTTTAGTAAATACAGATGACATAATTTCTTAACTGACGCTCTTTAAAATAATACAAAGTGGTCGATTAAAAATTAAGAACTAAATAAAATATATTTATAAATTTAGACAATCCGAAACTTATTTTGAGAATGGGCATGTGATACTCGTTATTTGAGTTGATCGAATTTAATTTGGAGTGAACTAAAGTAGTGATGAAGAGTTCTTTATTTTGAAAATTTCCTCCCACCATTTATATATTTCACTCCAGTTGTGTGTCCATGGCAATTTGATTAGGAAGGAACATCGATTAAATTGTTAATGTGTAAAAAGAGAGCGAAGTTTTGAATTATTCATGGTTCGTCTTTTTATTGTCATGATAAAAAAGAATGGAGAACCGCGTTTTCAATGGATCAGCATAAGAGGATGACACCTGCTCATTGCCAGTCTGTCACTGGCTAGTGTGGAGAAATTATACGAATATGAAATATTTTTAGGGAAGGTATTGCTTCTCTTAACAAATATTTGAAGTTTAGTTTACTGTGCTGTGAAAGGTGATCTATATGTGTTGACCAAATGGTTCCGTTAGTTGACAGTGAAGAAGAGCAGATGGAGGATGCTAGTATTTACCTTGGTAGCTTTAAGGATGTTGCCGCTATCATGAAAAATGAAGATTTCCTTGATGGGTTTAATTTTGTTATAGAGATGGGAGCTAGTCAATAAGTGCCCCCTTTTATCCTTATGTGAGATGGAAAGTATGACCCTTCATATCCTTATCAGAGGTGTGGTTAAAAAAAATGAGAAAGATATTCTTTACTTGTTTGAGCCTATAATCAGTGTTAACCATGTCGACTATGATTCTTTATCTTGGCTTCTCTCATTGGATCAGGATTGATCGATTGGGACCTCAGGTTACTTTAAGGGAATTTGGCTTCTCTGGAATAAGTGTGATTTCGAAATTGATTATAGTACTTCAAGTACCCAATTATTGCATTGCTAGATTCATAACTTTGGGCTCAATCGGAAGTTCTTTGCATCTTCCATCCATGGTGAAACGACTTGTAGGAAGAGGACTCACCTATGACACACTATCTTGGAGTTTGCTCACCATACAATTGATAAATGGATTTTAATTGAAGATTTTAATGCGCATAGAGTCCCTACTAGTAAGACAGGAGGTGCGCTGGCTCACGTTCTTTCTATGTAGCAGTTTAATGATTGTATGCTTGAAGTTGGCCTTATAGAGCCCAATGACCTCAAAGTTCAGTTCACTTGGGAGCGTGAAGGATTCAGGGAAAAGTTAGATTGGATCTTTTGCAATGTGACTTGGGAGATTGCCTTTCCCCATACTCGTGTGACTCACGATCTAAAGTATAAGTTTGACCACAAGGTAGTTATCATATCTTGTATTGCCACTGCTTTTAACCCTGGAGCCCATAAAAGGTCGCATTATCAGGCAACTTGGAGGCTAGAGCAAGATTTCCAAAAAAATCGTGGACAATGCTTAAAGGCAAAGAGATTGATGGAGTTAAAAGCTTTTAGGATCATGCTATGGAATGAAATAACTCTTTGGCGAGTAACATTCCAAAGAAGAAAAGAGAAATCCTAAAAAGTAGGGCTATGCAATGAGGGGGATGTGTTGGCCATCCAGCTCATTTATTTCTCAGCGGGACGGGCTATTAAGAACCTGTTTAAACTCGTAATGAACAGGTTGAACAAACTTGTACGGGTTCGAGCGGGTCACGGGTAAACCTGTTTATCACAGCCAAGTAAAAAGCACGATGTACAAAGAAATGGAATAAAGTTGTATTCTTTGGTTAAAAAAAGAATAAAGTTGTATTCATATTTGCCAAAAATATTTATCTTTCTTCATCCTTCAAATAAATTTAGGGACATTTACAAATCCAAACCATAATTTGCAATAAAAAAAAAAGAGATAAATATGAAAAAGAGGATGCAGGAAGACATGGATGAAACTTGAAATAGTTAGATTGATCTTACAGCTATTGTCTCTTCATGTTGTCTATGTATGGTCAAGAGGAAGGCTGATCAAAACTTAGTAGTTGCAATAAAGATGGCCGACGACATTATCGCAACTGATCTAAGACAACATGGGGGGAAGGTGATCGACGACATGGAGGAAGATAGTGACTCAATGAGGGCGTAGAGGAGAGAGACAGGAACAAACAAATAAAGAGGGGATGAGGCGACAATAGAAGCAATGGTGAGAAGGGGATAAGGAGTAAACAATAGAAGCAGTGGCAAGCAATGGAGGCGGCTTGGGGTGAAAACGAAGTTGAAGCCTGAATTTGAAAAAGAGTTTGAGAATGAAAACACAAGGGAGTTTGATAAGAGAAGGGTTTTGAGCCTACGAGGCTAAGTTTTTTTTTTAAAAAAAATTATGATTTCACATAAAAACTTATTGAAAATAGAAATCCCCAAATCAATGGAAACTGGGGATTGGAGGCTGATTTTTAGTTTAGATTTATGATTTTAATTTTTGCATTAAAGCTGATTCAAAAATATAATTTCCCGAGTTGGTAACAGTTGGAAATCGAACTTGATGCCTCGAGATATAACAATAATACCTTTGCCAACAAACCAATGAAACTTCCATAACTTCAAGTACAAAACCAATAATATATAATAAATACACACATATAAAAATATATAAATATACTAGGGTGAGTACAGGCAGTCCAAGGGTGTGCCCATAGCCCATCCCATTTAAAGCCCGCTCGTTACAAGTCCTTTTTGAATGGGCTTAAATGGGCAATTTTTCCTTCGAGACTAGGCGGATCTACCACTTGCTCAACCCTCCTAAAAAGGCTAAAGGGAATTGAAACTAGTAAAAAAAATGGTGTCTTAAATGGTTCCGATGGGTTGAAAAAAGAGCCTTGGGAGGAGTATAACAAGTTAATAATACAAGAAGAGCTCTTTTGATTTCAAAAATCTAGGTGCAGCTGGCTTCAATGGGGAGATTAGAACACAATATACTTTCATGCTTCCACCTTTGTGAAACAACATAAGCAAAAGATCCTTGCTCTACCTGATGATAATAGGACTTGGATTCAGCACCTAGAGGAATTGAAGGCCACGGTGAGTAGGTATTATAAGGATATATATACCAAAGGCCAGGAGACTGTCCTTTCGGATGTCACTATGAGGAGAGTGTTATTCATGCTCTTCGAGACTGTAAGAGAACGAGAGATTTATGGATAGAGTTTCTTAACCCTAACATGTATACCACTTTATTTTCTTGTGATTTACAGAATTAGCTCTCATGGAATGCAACATGTCAGCTTGATCAGGCAATATTTGAACGATGGCCATGGTCGAAAATATTTGCGCATATATGCTGGATAAGACGGAAGACCAGATGTGTGTAGGTGTTTGAATCCAGCAGACTTTCAACAAAAGAAATTTTCTAGCAGTACATGTTCCATCTCATGGAGGATGCATATGGGGGAAGGTTTATTCACAAGATTTTCCAGGGAAACTCTGCCAGGGATACGTACTAGACACCGCCACCATGTGGAGTTGTGAGATTGGATTTGGATACACTAGTTTGAGCGCCAAACCATGCTTCATGTGCCGGGCTCATCAGAGATGATCAAGGTCATTGGATAAGGGCACCTAAACATGTCACCATCACTGCAGTAGAGATTTTGGCAATCCAGACCAAGTTGGAGGTATGCTACTGACTGCAGTTTGTGAACATCTAAGTTTTCTCAGATTCACTAGAAGCAGTCAATATTTTGCTCAAAGATCAGAGACTTTCTCACCAATTGCATCATGAAGTTGAAGCAACTTGGCACCTCTTACATGAAAGTTGGAACGTACAGTTATATCATGTACTTTAGAGAAAGTTAGATGTGTGTTGATATCCTGGTAAAAGAAACTCGCTTAGGGAGTTCTTAGACATGTTTTCTTTTAGATGCTCCACCAAACTGCAGGGGTCAACTTATGCTGAATTAGTCTTTTGTGAGGGGGTCTAACCTCCCCATTTAACCAGTAGTCTTTCTTTTTTCCTTTTCAAGCCTAGCTTGCATTTGCAATTAAAAAAGATGTTTTGACCAACTCTCATTGCTACCTAGACCTGGCTTTTTATCCTTACTAAGGAGAAAAACAAACTAATCAATAACATATGGACATTTATAGTTTTTGTGTTGAGCACATGTAATATCATATAATTTTATTTGAGACAATATCGAGTATTAAATGTAAATATTTTTTTTTCTAGTAGAGATTAAAATTTTGATTCATCCTATAATGATGGTCTCTAACCATTTCCACTACATCTAGCCCATTAATACAATGCTTATCAACCGGTAAAAGCCAGTTTTTTTGTAAGCGGCCCATACCATCTATAGTTGGGCCCGTCCCTGGTCTAATTCATAATCTGTACGGCTTACGGAAATGAGATTGACTGGCACAAAACAAAAAACTTTTCAAATGATATGCTTTTTATATTCAGTTCCCGCCACCACTCGCCAAAATGCCTAATCTTCTAATATCTTCTCCCACTTGCATTAGCTTTCTGAGATCTGACATTCGAAGCCACTGGAAAATCGACGAAGATCGTTATAGTAAACACATGCTCCGTATTTTATTCGAGATATCATATTTATCATTTACCGGCAGATTTAAACCGAGAAACAATAATTTCAGTGAGAACACTATTTACGGCAAAGCAAAATGTCAAATATTACCGTTTGTGCACGCTTCAGGCCTTTATCTTCGAAGGAGAAACGAATCGACGATAGTTCTGTCTGCATTCGACGCATAGACACGGAAACTTTTGTTTTCAAGGTTTTAATACGCCAGACCAAGCATCCGTTTACTTCGTCGCTTTATTTCCATTATGACTATGAAATTCACCATTCAAATATTGAGTGCATTGTGTTGTGGATTTGAAATGATTTTGATCAGGACGAGAAGGAGGAGGATTTCACGTTTAGCTTTGATAGAGTGTTCTGCGAGAAATCCGAGCAGGCCGATGTCTACGAATTCCTAGCTCTTCCCATTGTTCGAGGTACACATGTTTTCAATCTGAATACCTAAACGCTGACTTGATTTGAGTTGCTCTCCATTAAATTAGGTATAATAACTCATCTCGGCCAAATACGGCGTCAACTTTTTTTCCCTGGTTGGAATCAGAGGAGGGAATTACTCCCTTTACATCACTGGAGAAGAACTAGCTCCCTGGGATCTCATACGATCCCCTGCTAGATGATCATCTACAGATGAGGCTGGCACACGGTCTGCACACCTTGTAGCCTCTCTCTGAGCCTTAAACGCAGAAACCTTTGAATCTCCTGTCACCAATTGTTCAATCGTCATAACTAAATTAACATAAGGATGATTCAGGCTTCAACTGTGCAGAATTGTATTTATGGCTTCTACAGAATCACTATACAACGCTGCTTCCTTTATTCCCTCGTTCCAGCAGATCTCTGATCCCAAAAAAATAGCCCAAACTTCAACTTCAGTTAGTTAGAATTTTATCTTGTTCAGTTTTCTGGTTTGCATGCATCTCTAATATGATATACGGAATGGTTGTCAAAAATAGAGCATGAGTCAATGGTAACGGGCTAATGGCCAGGGGTGGGAATAGAGGCTCCTATCAGCAGTGTACAATTTGGCTTGATCTGTTTAACAAATAAACATGTCAAACCAAAGCATATTTAAAGGCTTGAATGTCTAAACAGGCCAAACCTATTTTGTAAAGGTCTACCTTGTACATTTAGGCATGACCTGTTTATATACTACAACAATATAATTATGAGATGTGAATTCTAGCTATAGTTTTACAGAGATTGGATTTCCTAAACTGACAAAAATTTGAGTGTAAATAAAAGTGAATGAGGAGGGTATATTATGAGAGTGATAAAGAAAGAAGATAGGATAAATATAATTGAGATGTCAATCCTGTGTATATATGGCTATATTTTCTTGTGCTATTTTTTTTAATACATAAATTAAAAAAAAAATCCAATTTGATAGTTTTGCCTATTTGTGTTGTTATTTTTACCGAGGATATAATGCGTTTGATTTTATGTGTTCTCAACCAACGAAGCAGATGCTGTTAATGCTATTAATGGGACAATTATCACTTATGGTCAGGTAAGGTGTCATTACACAGTTAATATTTTTCAGCACGTACCAGTCTCCTAGTATCACGGACAATTACCAATTCTGCCTGCGAGACATGCTTGCCTTAACATATCTAGTTAGTTCTTCCGCACTAGAATGGAATTCTAGTCCATGTCAAAACTTGTGAGAAAAGATATGTTGCGTTACAAGGCGAGAAAACAGGCAAAATTTTAATTGCGGTTGAACTTTTGATGCATTCTTACTAACTATACGAGGATTTCAAGGATATTCCTCAAATCTCTATAGGAATTAGTTTTTTACATTTAACCGTTGGATAAAAGGCAATCTCTGGTTTTCCATCAGGAAGGACGCCGCTATTTTTAGCAGAGTGTTTTTCTTAGAATTTTCTCTCAGCTCAATTTATGAATGAAGTTTTTAAGTACATTTAATCGGGAATTTGTTTTCTGCAATCACTGACAGACTGGGGCTGGGAAGACATATAGCATGGAGGTGATGTACTTTCACTTTAGTTGTTAAAATGATTTTTAGAACATTAAAGGCAGCAATACCAAGTTAGTACGACTTTTCTGAAGCAGGGACCTGGCATATTAGAATGCGACGAACCGAAGAAGGGGCTGCTTCCCAGAGTTGTGGTTGGACTTTTTGATACCCTAAATCGTTCGGATGAAGAAGACATAAAGTATTCAATTAAGTTGTCAATGGTACTAAGGCACTTACCATTAGCTCCTGGATCTGCAGTAACTGAAATAACATTTATTTAAACCTGGTAATTTTTCTGATATTTTTGGGGTCCTGCCCAGGCTGAAATCTACATGGAGAAAGTAAGGTAAGCATCGTAAAAGCAATTATTTTTCTTATGGCCATCGCGTATTCCGGTGGTATCTGATTGGAAATTTTATTTGCTTTGGTGTTTTAATAGCCGATCTTTTTAGTTGCAGAGTAACTCTTTCTGCTCTTACGTAGGGACCTATTCGATTTATCAAATGACAATATACAGATTAAGGAGAGCAAAACACAAGGAATAATATTACCTGGTGTAGCAGAGGTGAGTAATTTTAGTGGGAAATCTGTATGCGTTATTTCGCTCTTTTCCTTTCTTCTCTAACTCAAAAGCTACTTTCCTTTATACAATTAGATGCATGTCCTAGCTGGCTAGCTCCTAATAAATGAGACGTAGATATAACAACTTCTGTTAGCACAGTGCTACTTAGCTAAATTAAATTCTGACATTACGAGATGAATCAGGGAAAATTTTGGTCATTCGTTCTTTTTAACAAGAAATATTATTATTTTTCACACACCAACTTTATAAGAGAATCTTATTGTTAGTTATCATCCACTAACGCTTAAGTGCCTGTTTGGCAAATGTGAGAATCAATTAAAAAAAAATCTTCACGAGGCAAATTACCTTGTACAGGTTACGCCTTAGATTACATGCTGTTCTCCTCTCCCTTAATTTTTTAACAAGAACAAGAACCCGCTTTATTTTATATAAAAGTAGAAACATTTATTATATCAGACTTGAAACAATTCGTTCCGTACATAGTTTATGAATATGTCTAACCATAAGCATTACATGATATATTTGATGATAGCATATAATGCTAACATGGTTTCATTTTCCCACTTCAGAAAACTGTACACAATCCTGCCGAAGCATTACAAAGCCTATCTGTAAGCAAAGAACAGCCTTAGAAGCCATTTACAGTTTGATACAAAGTACTTTGGCCTCTAATTCTGATCTTAAATATGCAGAGGGGGATAGCTAACAGAGCGGTTGGAGAGACCCGTATCCTTTTATTTTTACCTCATTTCTCGCTTTACGATCAAACAATACATTGGAATATTACCTTCATTCTCCAACCATCCTAAACTCGAAAAACATAGAAATGAACATGGCTAGCAGCAGAAGTCATTGCGTTTATATATTCACGATCCTACAAGAATATACCAGACATAAAAGGTCGAAGTCTGGAAAAGTAGTTCTTGTTGACTTGGCGGGGTCTGAAAAAGTGGAGAAAACAGGAGCCGAGGGAAGGGTTCTAGAAGAAGCTAAGTCCATTAATAAATCCCTTTCTGCTCTTGGGAATGTAATAAATGCTCTCACTTGTGGTTTGCCAGGAAAAGCAAACCACATCCCTTATCGTGATTCCAAGCTCACTCGAATTCTTCAGGATGCGCTTGTTAGTTTCTCTCCCTTGGATTGATCAGATCGCACCCTTTTTTAGTAATTAAAGAAATGATGTTACTTGTTCACAGGGAGGGAATTCTAGGACTGCATTACTCTGTTGTTGCTCCCCCAGTTCCCTAAATGCATCCGAGACCCTATCCACTCTTCGATTTGGTGCAAGGTATGCTATCCGTGAATGTATATAAGCGCGGTCTCACGTGACTGAAAATATAGATATTCACAGGGTTGGATGGAATTACCCCAACTAACATGGGCAGCAACTCTAAATGTAAAAAATGATATCGACTTTTTAAGTAGTTTTTTCAGATCATGGGAAAATAGTTTGCAAGTTAGGGAGGGGAGATTCTACTAATGATCCTTGTCTCATTGTGGGACATGGTGTTGAGAGCAGGGCGAAACACGTAAAAACCTTCCCACGTGTCGATTCCGGAAAAGAAAAATGCACGAAAGGTTACTGTGCCTCCCTTACACTTGCTGATGAGCTGTACGCTAGAATTCTGAGCAAGGTAAGAATACTGTAACTGATTTCCTTTTCCTCACTGTGACCTGAATTCGTAAATATCTGTTGATACAGTTAAGGGAAAGAATGAATGTTGATGACGTGAAGTTACTGGAGGAATTATTCATACTAGAGGGCGTTGTATTCGATCCTCAATCAGTTGAAGAACTGGAGTCAGATTGTGAAGATCTTGCTTCACAGACTATATACTCACTGCAAGCAGCCTTGGAACAATTTATATCTACTGTTGACGAGGTACAAGGAAAACAACACCAAAAGCTTTCCCTTTTGGGAAAAGAATTTCTCTGATCACTGCCGTCCATTAACATTAGCGTTCTTTCAGAATCTTGTATCTAGAAACCCCAGTTTAAAGTTCGGGCTTTTATTCACAAGACTGGAAACCCACAAATAGCTAAGTAATATAATCTTGTCGGTATTGAACCTTGAGGGGATTCGAAGAGATCGTTATTCTGTGCAAGAAATAAGATTTTCGGAGTATGTAAGTATGACTTGCATTTTGTTGCTCACCTAAGTGTTGGTTTTGAAATTTTACAGCTTAAAAAGGAGAATAGCATTCTCAAGGCGAAACTTGATGCTACCACCAAGTCTGATGCCCGCAAGGAAGGAAAAAATTCCGGTTTTACAGATAAGATTTCAGGCATCCTGGCTTTTTTCAATAGTTGGTTGGTTGGTGCTGCCCCTTCAAGTCGCTGACTCCGGTAATGTTGAATTGTGAATAATATCAAAATTTGACAGACGCGTTAAAGAGTTGCAATGCATATACTTCTCCGTCAGAAGGACTGTTTGACTTCTGTACAGTCAAATTTTGAACTTATTATATCCCAACTACCAAGTTTCCATTACAATCTGTCCTGATTTGTGTGCTTTATTTACGCGATAAAATGTTTGTTTAAACCTTGAGCATTTTGCTAATGACCCAAGCCCCTCACCAAACACATTTAGTGATTTATACAATCATAAATCTGCTGGCAGTTGAAATAACGCATACTTTGCCGTTACAAGTCAAAAGTATGGTATTATTTTCAAGCTTTCTCACTCTCAATTGTAAGATAACCATCATGGTTACAACTGCAGATTATAACGCCTGATTTTAAACGAGTAAGAATTTGAAAGACATGTAACGTACATAACTATATCCTTATTTTTTGGATACATAAGCATAGTATTGTGCCATGGGAACAACGAAGGCAATGACCAACAAGCCTCCAACCACAAGAGAGAATTGTCCACGTTTCTCTTCTGTCTCTTCCCTGGATTTGAAGTTAGACTCTCGTTTATTTTCTTTGAATTGCGGCCCACCAGGATCTGGAAGCCCATCAATGGCTGCAACTAGCCGTTTGGCCGTGCTATACATAGCTTCGTTGTACTTCTCATCCGTGGCCAACACTGCATATATAAACCAGATACCTCGATCAGGTTGTTGTTTATTACCAACCCTTGAAAAACAAAAATTATTCAAGCCTCTCTTTGATAATGCAGCTTTCAAACAAAATGAAGATTCACGACCTTTTTATACCAACAGTGAGGAATTCTTATGAAATTTTCACGAAACAGAATGATCCGTGTCAATTCCAACAACAGGAGACAACCATTCATGGTGTCCATTCACATTGACCGCTTTTAAGATCTCTGGAAAACTTGGTAAAATGAATGAGGATGCATAATTTAAACAGAAACATAGAGGTGCAAACTCTTTAGCTGATTAAAAAGCCTTAAAGGCATTAACATCCAACAGTTCACCCTTCCCACTAAACTGAAAGTCAGGATAATGCAAGTCTACATCAGCTCTGGAAAAGTCTTTGAATCAAAATCTGCGACCACCTTTAATTGAGCACGAAGTAAGCCATCTATATTACACAGTCTGGATTCATCATTTTATCTTTCGAACCACAAACTGAATCCCAAAACATACAGCAACTCAGGTAGGTATGGTTATGAATAATTACATATCGAAGTTCACTACTCAAACTTCATCTGGCAATGACAATCTTTACCCTAAGTTCGCCATATATTTTATCTGGAAAATTTAACAGCACTCACTGGTGACAGTGTTTGCATAGTGAAGCAATAAAAATGAGAGGTAAGAAGTACCAGGAAGATTCTCGGACACGGTGGCATCAAGGACATTTTCTCCTATAGCTTGGACAAATGCTGGCCCGCCTGTGATCGCTCCTTCTTTCTGACTAGTCACCAGAACCACAATACCCTTATTGTTTCCCTCTTCTACAGAGGGATACCAACGCTCCAAAACTTGGTCAGCATACTCAAAAGCATCAGCTTTGCTCTGTTATTACCTCACAATTCCAAAAACATTTATCATTCCCTTTATAAGCAGTTACAGTTGACATATGAAGGCAGGGTAAACCCAATTATAGAAAAACCTTACAAATTTAGTACCCCAATTATTATGTCAATTCATCTTTTCTTTCCAAACAAGTAAATGCACGAGCCTGTTCTGAAAGTTAATAAAATCGTTACAAAATCAGTCTTACTCATGACCCGCATAACAATTAACCAAAAAAAGTACAAAACTAGAAACAGCACATTTTGACAGGAACTGCTTGTCCTACACACTCTTATGACTATGGAAGCATGGGAAAGAAAGAGTGTCAGCATAACAAAGAGGCTAGTTTTAAAAGTGGTACAACTAACTAACCGTAAGCTTTCGAACTGTGATAAAATTGATGCGGAAATTCTTCCTGGATTCCAAATCCGACATCAACTGCTTCAAATCCGACCTTGTCACTCGACTAAGCACTCCAGCATCGTCAACGATGTACGAATCTTTCGGTGGCCCTTCGTTGAGCACATCGAATTCAGATGCGAGCGCATTGCCGCTGTGCAATAGTGGGTTAAAGTTGAGAGCCAAGCAAATAGCCAAAGCTGCCAGTCCCTGCTGAGCTTGGGTCAACCAGCTGGTGCATTTAGGCAAAGCTAGTTTGAGAGATAATGGTTGATGCTTTTTGTGAGTGGAAGTAAAGGGTTTGATGCAAAAGAGAGAACTCGACTTGGGTGGAATAGAGGGAGAAGGCAAAAGGATTTTGGAGGATGAAGCTTTGAATTTAGAGGCAGACAGCGAGTGTGCAGAAAAAATGGTTGCCATGAGGAAGATTAGCAGATCAGAGAGTCAGATTGACGGGGAAGAAAGGACTCATCAAAAGAAAGTTGGTGCTCACTTGCCCACCACATCTTTCTCAGTCTTCTGTATGCTTCAGATTTTTGGTGGCATCCATTGGCTGTGTTTGGATAACGTATATGACCCACGAGGGTCTTTTGGTCCATACAATGCACAAGTTTCTTTCCATCCTTTTTCCTATACATTCTATGAGTTAAAAATTAATAATGACTTGATGTTGGACATATTTATGAAACTTATGATGTCAAAAAATTTATAAAACTTACGATGCCACTCTATGAATAGTGTGAGGTATGGAGACTTGATGTATTTGGCTGTAAAAGTAAAAGAGACTTGCTTCTAAATTATCCCCTCTAATTTGATAAAAAATAAACCTTAGGAGAAAAATACGATTTTCTGGATATACTTATGTACCTGTTGAAAATTGAAATGACCTTTAACTACACCTTACGCAGCCAAATGCCCAAGAGCTACTTTGCCCAAAAGGCACCCTGTATAGTCTACCTCCATTAGTAACGGCCATGATAACTGTCCTGATTCTCTTTCATGGCCATTCCTCTCTCCCCTTCTCCGAATCCTGTAAATCCTATCCACAACCCTAACCCCAGCATCCACAAGCCCTTCTGCTTCATCCCCAAATCCGTAATTTCTAAGCCCAACTCCAATCCAACCTCCAAGAGGCACTTGCTCCTCAAAACTTCTTTGCTCTGCCTCACCCTAATTCCTCAACTCCCACCAGCTCAATCTTCAGCTGAACCCCTGCCTTCTAAATCCCTCCTTTCTAGCATTGAGAATACAAAATCCTGGTTTCAATTCTACGGTGATGGGTTTGCCATTCGCGTCCCGCCTGAGTTCCAGGACATCAATGAACCCGAGGTAAATTCAGTGGCCAACTGATGGTGGCGTGAGTTTGCTGTTATTTTTTCTTTTCTCATTATGATATCGATGTTGCAACATTTCTTCATGTTGAGATTTTTTATGCCTCGTGAGTTTCTTTCGAATGGGCGAATGACTGAATTTCCCCATCCGCGGTTTGTAGGATTATAATGCGGGACTTTCTCTTTATGGGGACAAGGCAAAGCCGAAGACTTTTGCTGCGCGGTTTGCATCAACCGATGGGTATTATATTTATTGAACTCCCTACTTATTTTCTTGTTACGCTTTTGTTTAGTGTTTTGAAGAGATATAGAGACCATGTGCTTTTTCATCATATCATTGATTTCGTTGCGAACTACACGGTAAATAAATTGAAATCATTAGAACACTTTAAATTTTGACATTAATTTTTTGTAAGAGAAGATGAACAGTGACTCCTGAGAACCGTAAGCCACATACATTACTAGCATATATGCTTTGCACGTATATTTGATTACTTTGTATCCGAGAGGAAGAGAATTTGAAAAATTACTCTGTGTCCAAGGTTCAAATAAATTTCCAAAGCAGTCCTTAACTACATCTTGGACTTCTGGTTGTTTCTTTGGTTGAAACAGATCCGAGGTTCTCAGTGTTGTTACTCGCCCAACCAATCAACTAAAAATTACCTTCTTAGAGGTAACTGGACAGTCAATGCACCTTTATTAACACCATTACTAGTTACTGTAATTGATGTTAGATCCAGTTCTAGTCTTGGTTTTTCATGTAAACTTAGTAGGAGCTTACATATTCTTCATTGATTAGAGCAGGCACAGGACATATCTGATTTAGGCTCCTTGAAGAATGCAGCGAGAATATTTGTTCCAGGTTTAAATTTGTATTTAAATTCTGTTTGCTTGATGTGCTTGGTTCTGCAAGAAGATTGTTGTCTCTACTTCATGTTATAGTTTGACCCTTTACAGCATTCCATCAGCCAAACAATCTGCCACCATCCTGATTAAACTAGCAGCAACCTGAGGGTCAGCTCAATCCGAAACTTCTTATAGCCATTTCCACACCAATTAGTAACTCTGGCAAGTCAGCCTCCAAAACATACTCCCCAAAAACTTTTTCATCAAGCCCATGAAAGTCTTTTACGTACGGAACAACGTCTCATCCAACACCCTCTTGCACACATGACCCACCAACGTTTAACTTCACGTTATTTCTCAAACGAAATCGCCACCCCACCAATAGTTCCTCTTGTTCAACTGAGTCAAGTCCAGAAGAATTTAACAACATTTCACGCTGATTATACTCCCTTGCCCCTTTTAAAGTTCGCATCAACAATTTTATACCTGGCTTTTGGTATCTAAGTCTGCCATGGTCTTGCAGGAGGGGCAACACTTTACTCTGCTCGAACAATAAAAATCAAGGAAGAGGACGGTTTCAGGTAAATTTGATTTCAGAAGGATTAGAATAGAACTATCTAACAGTTGAGGGAATTCTACAATGTCAAAGATTGGTGCCTACAGAAAAGCACTTGTGGGGAGGGACAGTCGCGAGTTTTCGAATGAAATTTAGTGTGAGGATACCCCTTGGAGAAAAGGAGATCCAATACCGTAAATATTAAGATTAAGGGCAACGAATAGAATTAAGGCTCGAAACCAAATATTAATCTCTTCTTGGTGTTATCAGCTGTTGAAAGAAATTCTCTCTCTAAATGGAACTGATTAGTAAAAAATCTGAATGGCTGAATTAATCTTTCAAGCAGTTGCGGTGTTATCTGCAGGCAACCAGCATTCGGAACCAACTATCTGCATGTTTTGCATACATTTAATTTTCAATGAATGTTTCAGGACGTACTATTTCTATGAATTTGGTAGATATGAAGAGCACGTAGCATTGATGGCAGGTGTTAGCAGCGGAAAGGTTTGTGCCTCGTTCCTTTTACCAGTATGACTGTCTAGGCCCCTAGCCCAATAACCAGCAAAACCGACACATTTATATTCTTTTCCGAACCTTAATTAACATTGTATTTTGTAGGCAATTATTGCTGGAGCTACTGCGCCGCAGTCCAAGTGGGATAGTGATGGTGTTAAACTTCGTTCTGCTGCTGTATCATTAACAATTCTTTAGCCGTTTCCTGAAATTTGTTAACTGGTTACGTCAGGTAAAGCCTTCAATGCTTCAGTCCTGAGTAATTTTGTTTACATGTTTGAGGCAAGACTTGTATGAACACTTCATCGGAGATCGTTGGTTTTGTTTTTTTTTTTTTTTGGTGAATGGAATTTTAAATCGGCTTCAAAATATGAACAAGTTGAATTTGGCCAAAAAAAAAAAAAAGAACAAGTTGAAAAGTAAGGACATCTCTGAATTTGATCCTCAAGACTGGAACAGTTGATAATCAAATATAATAAAATATCTTGTTGAAATTAGTATTGAATCAGTTTTGATTTTGATAATCATAAGAATCAGCCATGGTTTACGCTGCAATTTGTAAAGGCTAACCCCTGACAAGCATCCCGTTGATACTCTGATTAACGTCGCCAAGATGCTCCTGCCGCATCTCTTGTTTTAAATAATTTAGGTACGTCTTTGTTATATCACTTAATATTTATAACTTACTGAATAATATTTTATATAAATTTTGATGTTGATATTGATATTTGATAGCTTTGAAGTACTTTGGCCTTAAAAAAAAAAATTAAAATCTTGACTGAAATTAGGTTCAAGGTTCGGACGCTGCTGGCACAGCAAACCTAACGGGCTTATTGAAAATTATAATTTGTGAATGGCGTGATGACTTGTAAGCGTTGTGCGCATATTTTTGGCTTGTTTAATATTTTTCTTATAAATTTTAACATGATTCAAATGTTAACAAAAAAAAAATATGACGTTTAAAAAATATTCACAAAAGTGATATCCACTCCGGTCTACGGGCTTATTTGCTAACACTCTATAATCACTTTTACATAAATCGAAATGAAATTCCTCTTACATAATTACCTCAAATTGTATACAATTACTTTTCAAAAATTCAGTTCACTCTTCAACATCAGGTAAGGCTGCATTCAATTTGCAATAGAGTAGAGCACAAGCGCCCTCTGTGGATATATGTTAAAAACCACTTCATGATGCAGGCCCAAAAATGATATGTTTTAGGGTTTTTTTGGTCAAACACGATAAACAGTAAAATAATTTTGTCAGATGCTACATTTTCAGAACTTATTGGCAAATGCTGCATTTAAACTCGTTCTACTGGAGAACGAATTTAAAATTTCAAAGAAGTCGTTCAGCAGGTGAACGAGTTTGACCTGTCAGAGGTCAAACTCGTTTGACCTGTCGCTGAACGAGTTTGGCCTCTGACATGCCAAACTCGTTCAGCTCCTGAACGAGTTTGTAATAACCAAAAAAAAATTAAAAAAGAAATTTAAAAAATTGATTAAGCATATTAATTACTAATTATACATTAATTATTCTAAAAATAAATAATAATGATGATTAATTTAAAATAATTAATAAAATATTATGTTCATTTTATATTAAAAGTCAAGGGGAAGAATAATTTTTTTTATTTATTATGATTAAGGACAGTGTAACAAAATAATGAAATTCAATAATCTTACGAACGTTTGAATGAGCTTTAATGTCGTCTTCCTCTGTCCTCTTTACCTGATAGTTGAAGATGAAATGATTAGATAAAAAATGAATAATAATTATCAATAATTAAAACAAATAAAATAAGATGAATATGATAAAACATCGGAGTATAAAATAAAATAAAATAAAATATTT
>QFDD01120188.1:0-22306 GCA_006871305.1 Vachellia collinsii
CATTAGAGGCAACATGACACCTCTTATGTCATGAGAGAGTCATTTAAGGATGAAAAGGTCATTTAATCCTAAAATAAACGGATATTTATTGCTTTGTTAGCAACTTACAAGGTCGGGTTGCTTGAGTTGAATGGGCAGACGAATGCAGTTGAATGGGTCCAACAAATCCGCCACCGCCTAGCTCGAGAGGGTCCGCACCCAAATAATTTTCTTCATCTTCAACCTCACATACCTTCACCCCCACTCACCTGCTTAGCCTTCGCCATCTCTGTCTAATCCATGACTCCCCAAATTTGATTATATATCATCCACAGATTCATGTCATGTCATGCTTTAAAAATATTGTGACGAATCACTTTATTTACAAGACACCGTCAACTTGCCTCCTTTTTAAAACTTCATACCATACATGGAATGCACATTAATTCCTTCCACACCATCCTAATAAACGCAACACAACATAAAATAATTGGATTTTAAAAAACTGCACGCTCATATTTCCCCAATAAAAATATAAAATTACATTCACAGAAACACCCAGAAACCTTCATACTGATTCTGAACACATGGCCACAGTGCATTGCGAGGAAGTTTTAAGTTAATCCCGTTGGCCTAAGAATTGTGCAAGTAGTTGGAATGTTTTAAAAAAAGGTGGGTTAAACTTAAAGCCCAGCCACGATAGGCGGGGAGATTACGCGGAGGATGAAAAATATCCGGTGGTCCCCGGGATAGTACGTGGGAAATTTAGATATAGTTGGCATGCTGTTATTTCTCTTGCATACGTGTGGCCATCTCGTACGTTCACCCTCGCTGCCTTCTTAAATAATCTCATACGTGGCAGCCTTTCCGTGTCCCCTGCTATGGCTGTTCCATCGGCGTCCTTTTGTGCACCCCATCTCTCTCCAGCCGTTGCCCGTTGGATCACAATCCACGCCACGCCGCTCCCCAAATTCCTTCTTCAACGAACCCTTCCTTAACCATGGTTGAGTTAGTTGACCCCGATTCTCCGATTAATCCCTTCACGCCCTCTGTTTCTTCCCCGCTGCTACCCTTAGCCCTCTTCCGCTGGCAGCTATATAACCAGCCTCCGAGACTCGCTAGGTTTGCCAAACCAACTTCCCTCGAGGGGTCTTCGAGGAACAA
Organism: Vachellia collinsii; assembly: GCA_006871305.1. Taxonomy (NCBI): domain Eukaryota; kingdom Viridiplantae; phylum Streptophyta; class Magnoliopsida; order Fabales; family Fabaceae; genus Vachellia; species Vachellia collinsii. The sequence continues at coordinate 1,144 of QFDD01120188.1, forward strand.
GATACTCCTCTTTCCTTCTTCTGCTATTCCTTTCTCCTAATTCCGCCCTCTTTTATTTCTTCTACTCTGAAAATGGCTACGTCGTCTTCCAGAAGATCTAGCGGACCGGTGCTTCGCTCGCTCTCCCCCTCTGGAAGATTCTGCTCCTATTCCACCTCAAACACTCCCTTTTCTTCACCGTCATACGCCTTCGCTTCTTCTTCAAGCTCTAGCTTCTCATCTCAGTGTTCCACTTTCTTCACAGAACCCCAACACCCTCACCACCCCCACGGCCATCATCGCTCCTCTTCTCCTACGCGGGTCAACTTGTATACCTGTACGCCTCCTTCCTCTTCCGTACGATTCTCAATCGATCAGCGCTCCGTCTCTCCCAATCGATCCTTCTCCAACCATGTCATCGGTAAGAAGAACCATCCCATATCGTTTCAGAAGAGGACCTGTATGTGCTCGCCAACGTCACATCCCGGTTCGTTTAGATGCAGCCTTCATAGGAATATGCCCAACCATAACAGCGGCCATCACGCCGATTCGTACCCCTCCATTCGGCTGAACATGCGCAGATCGGCGATGAAGAACTCCTTGGTGAGAATAGGAGGGGTAGAAGGCGAGTGGGTTAAGAGAGCACTGACCGCTTTGATTCGGCCTTCGTCTCATCAGCTGAGGAGGAGAGCGGCGTTCGAGCCTCGGCCCAGTCGTCTTTCGATCATGTCCAAGGCAGATGATCTCTGATTTTTCTCTTTACAGGTTTGTTCGTGTTTTTCTGCATCAGGATACGCCGTCAGAGATAGAATTCTGCGAATCTGTTCTATGGCGAGAGATCCGGAGCGCGTCCTCTCCGACGAGTTTTATTTCCGTCGTCTGGAGCATTGTCGGGTCAATTGAACGTTCGGGGATGTTCCCGGAATCCATGAAGGGTTCCGTGGTAGATCGTTGAGAGTGGACCCAGAAAGAACCTTTATGTACATACCATTAGCTATGGAAGGAGTTATATGGACTCTCTATTTTCCCTTAATCAAAGTTCAAATAAAACTTAAAGTCGCATTTCGGTTAACTTGGGATCAATTTTTCAATCCCAATAACTTGAACTGAAACCTAAAAAGATTGTTTGGTATGATAAAACTTGAAATTGTAAATATCTTTGGTGGAGTGCGTGATCCATCCCGTCATTCTTTGCAGTGTAGCGATTCAGTAATGTTGGCCGTTCTATGTGGTGACTCCGTCGCTCGTAACCCCGTATTAGGGTCCGGTGTTCGGTGCCCCCTTTTACCCTCCGTCACTGTCCGTCGAGTTCGATGCTCTTTATGCAAGGTATGCATTCTCTCTCATTTCGTATGTATTATTTTTCATTTTAAATTCTGTATCGGATTTGTTAAATTATTTAATTGCACTGTGTTTTTAGCAAGGGGGGTAGCTGGAGATCGGCATCGTGTTCGGCAGGGAGATGGATTTCATCTGTTTGGCGCCATCTTGACAAGGCGACCTCTTACCAATAACAAAAAGAAAAAATAAAACGTTTTTGAGTATTGAAAGAAATCGAAGACATTAATAAAAGTTTTTTTTTTGTTTGGGGGGGGGGGTTTACAACAAGATGGAAAAGGAGAAAAGGATTAATTAATTTAATGAAAAAAGAAGTGTGATGGAATGATGTAAGATGTGAATGGGCCGTTTAAGGAAGAAGACCAAGCCAGCAAGACTGGATTTTACCGCAGGCGAGGTCAAATTGAGGAAAATTGAGAAGAGGACAGGGAAGGGTGGGTTGGAGGGCAGAGAAGTGGTGAAATTGGGAAAGAGGGGCATGTTGGCTCACATGAATGATGCCACTAAATTAATTTTCCGAAGAGGGGGAAAGCGGCGGGGGACGCGTGGCGCTTTGAATTCAAAGGTGGACCCTGGAGGAATGAGGGATTGTTGAAGTCAAGTCAGCTCCTCCATTCATATGGCATGATTACCAATGAGCCAATAACAGTGCTAAAGCATTATAAAACCTTCTAAAATCTTGTCATAAAATCAAATCAAAGTAGCTTTTTAACGTTGTTGATTCAAACAGGCCTAATGGTGGTAGGTCAGAACTTCAATTTCAACGCCTAAGCTTGGGTTGAGCCGGAGAGGCTTGTTCTGAATGAGGATCGATTGAAACAAATAGAGCTCAACAAGGCTAGCAAGGGGGATGGCGGGTGAGGAGAGAATTGAAGAGTGGGTAAAGAAGGAAGAATTTAGGAGGGGAGGAGGCGGAGGGTAAGGTGGAGATTGTGAGAGGTACACACCCACACAACCCCATCCAAACTGCTATGCTTAAATAAGAACAGAAATGAGTGAGTTTCAGCTCTGCTGCTGATTTTTCAGAATCCACCGCCTCACGGGACAACCAACGTGATCATGTTGCCCCACTGCTCCCATTCATTCATAATATAGTTGTTTTTTATTTTGGATTACATGACTTGTGGTGGGCCATCTTCCACCGTCATCCTAACACTCTGTTCTCTTTTTTAGGTTGGCCTTATTGTGGCCACCAAAAGCATTGGGCTTCTTTCCCCTTCAACCCCACTCCTTCACTGTACACCTACTTCCGCAATAAGGATGGTATGCTTCTTCCCTGATGGTTTCAGAGAGAAAACCAGAGTATGATGATGCGGACGTCTGAGTTACACTGTCAATTTGTGGTGGTGATCATGTTACTTATGGACAGATGAGGTGTGAATTGTAAGTCAAATGGCTCTCTTTCTAATAGAGTAGTTTGTTTGGATGAGCTTTCCCTTTGAACTAAAGATTATCACAATGATATTTTGATTTACAGACGGTCAACCGGGTTGCTACTCACGAAGGATTCTAACTGAGGGCTGATCAACAACAAAAGCTTAAGTGAAGTGCTAAATGTGATGAATTGAAATAAGTCCTCATATCGGAGAAGTTCTTTTAAAGGAGGGGATTTTTAAAGTTTTATATTCCCCCAACTCTAACTATCAACTTTTAAGATGTTATTTTAAAAAAGATTTGTGCTCATTACAATGAAATATTACAAATCTCACTTGAAAAGCTTCACAAATATGATCGTGCTTAAGGGGTTCTCCTTCTTAATAAATCAAGTCTTTTAAGATTGACTTCTTTTTAATCCGTGATCATCACATATCAACATTGCGGATGCCGATTTGGCATGGTATCTCGCAATTTGCGAAGAGGAGGGAAAGCTAAAACGACACAAGTGTACGTGTCTGGCTCTTATCACCATTCACCAACCCTTTGCCTTTCTCATGATATTGTGCATGTATGGCTCTCTTAAAAGTGTTTTTAAAAAGACTTTTATATAAATTGATATAAAATTTTATATATATATATTTTTTTAAAAAACTGTATACTGACACTTTTCAAAAAGTTATTTTTAAGCATGTTCATTATCGTGATTGATCTGGCTGCAGGAGCTTCCTTCCTCTATTCCCCACTACGGCAGAGCTCAACAGCAACACGTACCGTTCATGACAGTGCAGCCGTTCTTCTCTTCTGCCGGTATTGAATGATGGGATTGGTGAACTGAGTCATTTATGACGGTGGTTCATCGTCTTTAAGTCTGCAAATGTGACCTTGTTGCAGGACCCTTCAAAACATGTCAACTTTGGTGGCCTTCCTTTTTTGCAATATCCACGTGCCCTCTCCTCACTTGTCACAATTATTCGCGGGATAATAATGCGTGTTGATGTGGTCTTCATGCCAGATGCCTTAAATGGAAAGCTACAGCGCCAGCCCCACAGAGATGCGTAGCCGCTTGCACAGCGGCATTTGCAAATTTCACTTCCGACGCTGCGAATTGTTTAATATATTATATCACCCATTTCGAGTTTACTATATACATCAAAAATATTAAATATAACATCATGTCATCATCGTTTGATTATCACATCCTCTAAGAGTGAGCCATTCCGGTCAATTATTTATCTCACCCTACTAACTGTGCTAATAGACAGAACAATTAAAACTTCCGTAAAAGTTAAAAAAAAACCGTCATGAAATTAAAATTGGATTTAAAAAAAAAACTATTCCAAAAATTAAAGGACACCATTCCACCGCTATGGTTTTGTCTTCTACCGTTTCTATATACGAACCTGCTTTACGAATTACGGACCGGGAATCTTTTTGGGACCCACTATTTTCCTCTCGTTTCTCTTGATAACATTATGTTATAAATTAAATGGATTAACATACTTTTAATCCATATAGTTTACCGTAATTTAAATTTTGGTCCCTAAAATTTAAAAGTGATGATTTTGATTCCTCAAATTCACTATGTTTAAAACTGTTAGTCCATTGGAGGATGTGATTTACCATAATTTGAATTTTGGTCCCTGTAATTTTAAAATATCCCTATACTTTTGACCAATTTTGCTTTTAATCCCTATACTTTGAATAAATATTGGTTTTAATCCTTATACTTTGACGAATTTTTATTTTGATCCTTAAGTTTAGCTGTATTGATTAACTCAGTCAAACATTCAAGTCCCTAAAACTACAAGAATAAGTTATACAAAAATTTTTTTTCATGTTATCTTGTCCAATTACCAAGCAATTTCACTATAAGTAACGGAGTTAATGACACATAAGTAAAATTAACAGTATTAACATTAGGTGAATGTTCTTTTAAAACTATAGGGACTAACAGTTTTAGACATAATGAATTTGAAGGACCAAAACCATAACATTTAAACTTCATGGATTAAAAATCAAATTAGGGTAAACGACCAAAAATAGGTTTAACTCAAATTTAATTTTAAAACTAAAGTAAAATTCTTTTCAAGGTGGGAAAAAAAGGAGAACTTTCCCATGCTTTAACCTTTCAAAAATCTCTCTCCTTTAAATTTAAGAATTTACTATTAGGGAGAATTAGAGTAAAGGACCTAAAATAAATAATATTTATTGTAAAGGACCATAAAAATTTTAATTATTTAGAAGGACCACAAATAAAAATATAAAATTAAAAATACTAAATTGCCCCTACCCACAATTTCTATTTTCCTTCCTACATTCCCTCTCACACTATATTTTTAAAAATAATACAAAATATTAAATTTTACTAAATTAAACATAATCCTTTTCAATTTTTACTGGAAAAAAATTGCACTTTGTTCGATTTTTTCAAAATTATATATTTTAAAACTTAACACAAACATTAAATAAAAATAAATATTATATAATATTAATAAAAATTAATATCTTTGATAATTCATTATATACATTTAATAAATGTTATATAAGTCTAGTAAGTAAAAATAAAATTTGCTCAGTTTAAAATAGTTCAAAGAAAATTTATATGATTTATTTTTAATTTAGAAGAAATTTATATGATTTAAAAAAATGCACCTAACATTAATAAAATAAAAATATCTAGATAATATATCATGTCATGAAAAGATATAAAATGAATTCATTTTTTATTTTTTTAAAAAAATTTAATTCATGATAGTGTTGATAATATAAATTAAACAATTTGATGTTATATTAATTAATTAAATGACGTATTGATCATATGAATAAAAAACTTGGTGAAAAATGAAAATTTACAAAAAGATACAATTCTATCAATGTGATTTATAGATAGTTTTAGTTTTAATTTTAATTATTTCTCAATTTTAAATGCAGTAAATAATGTAAAAGGTTTAGTTATGGGCAAATTAGTAATTTTAAATTTCTATTTTGAAGTTTGATCATTCTAAGTAATTACCATTTTAATGGTCATTGATAATAAATATTTTTTTTTTTGGTCCTTTATTTTAATTTTCCCTTACTATTAATTTGGCCATCCGTACACACTTTGTTTCCTCTCTGCTGTCTATACTCTATACAGGCTGACATTTTCATGACTCAATCGTCCATAATCACCAATCATATTATGTTAAAAAATATGAAACGCGTATATAAACTTGTATTTTGTCAAGTTTCTTTGTTAAGTAGGATATTTATTCCTTAAAAAAAAGGCTTATATAGTATTAGTTGTCAAATTTAGACGGCAAGCAATTGGTCCCATTCCAATTCACTTGGACATTTTAACAACATACGTGTAGTGTTTCCCTACAGTTACACGCGCCTTCGTGGCAAGTAGAATTGTTCGATCGTCGCCACCGTTGACTTTGGCTCAAGCAAACCCTAGCTCAAAGATGGAGCACTTGAACATTCTTTCGCATTTACGGTCCAACCCAGACACCGTTGACGCTTCCTCTCATCTCTCCCGCTATCAAACTTTACACCAATAGAACACTTGCAAACTTTTGATTTTGTTGCGAATTTCTTCTTCGATTCTTTCTGGATCAGTCTAGCTGAGTAAGATTCAGACTAAGGCGAAAAAACAGACGCGAAGTTTGAGACAGACTATTATCCCCACAACCGGGATTTTGTTTCTTTCGAGTTTCTAGCAATAAACTCCTGTCCCGTGATAAGTCTCTCTGTCTAAATCTTGATTGGTTGAAGTGCGCGGTTAGGACAATAATATCTGTTCCGTTGTTTGTTTTATTTTTTTCCCTTGATATTGGGTGTTCAATCTTGACCCTGCTACTTTCTGTTGCATATAGCTTTGGGATTTCATATATCGTTTTTTTCCCCTGTGTAAGGCTTGTGCTTATTACCAGAATTTGTAAGACTTTGATATCGGGGATACTTTCCTTTTTGTTTGTTGGTTAAACCATCAACTACCAATGGGGAAGCCCACCGGTAAGAAGAAGGATCATGTAACCCAGAAGGCTGCAAATGCAAGCGGCAAGCCGAGCAAGCCCTCTGAGAGGACTTCCAAGGCCTTCGACGAAGACACAGCAATCTTCATCAACATGTCACAGGATCTCAAGGAAGAAGGCAATAGACTCTTTCAGAAAAGGGACCATGAAGGGGCTATGTTGAAGTATGAAAAGGCCCTCAAGCTCCTTCCCGGGAACCACATAGACGTGGCACACTTGCGCACCAATATGGCTGCGTGTTACATGCAACTCGGTCTTGGAGAGTACCCTCGAGCAATTAATGAATGCAATTTAGCTCTTGAAGTATCACCCAGATATAGCAAGGCTCTGTTGAGAAGAGCAAAGTGCTATGAAGCATTGAATCGATTTGATTATGCACTCAGAGATGTTAATTTTGTTTTGAGCGTGGAGCCTAATAATCTTAATGCATTTGAGGTTCTCGGGAGTTTGAACAGGACCATGGCAGAAAAAGGGATTACTATTGATGAGAAAGATTTGGCGAGTTTAGAGCAACCTACCACTTTCCCCATGCGTAAAGTGGTGAGAGAAAAACTAAAAAAAAAGAAAAGTAAAAAAAGTGAGAGCAAGGCGAAGGATAAGGTGATTCTTGAGGATACTGCGAATGCTGTTAAAGATAAACAAGTGGTGACAAAAACAATAGCAAAAAAGGAAGTGGTTCTGGAGCCTGTTAAAGAAGAAAAAGTAGTCACAAGAACGGTGAAGTTGGTATTTGGAGAGGATATAAGGTGTGCGCAGTTGCCAGTGCATTGTGGCATGAGGTTGGTGAAGGACATAATTAAGGATCGATTTCCTGGATTGAAGGGTGTTCTTGTCAAATATAAGGATCAGGAAGGTGATTTGGTTACTATCACTACTACCGATGAATTAAGATTAGCTGAATCTTCCGGTGATGCGTTGGGTTCTCTTCGACTCTATGTTACAGAAGTCAATCCGGAGGAGGAACCAACTTATGAAGGAATAACCAATGGGGATGAGATGCAAGGTGACAGTATTAAGCATGGGCCAACAGAAGCAGGCAAGGATTTGGCAAATAAGCTGACTAAGGTGGAGGATTGGATAATCGAATTTGCTAGGATGTTCAAGAATCATGTTGGGTTTGATTCTGATTCATACTTGGATATGCATGAGGTGGGAATGAAGCTATATTCAGAAGCCTTGGAGGATGTGGTAACAAGTGACGATGCTCAAGAGCTTTTTGAAATTGCTGCAGACAAGTTTCAAGAGATGACAGCTCTGGCATTATTTAATTGGGGGAATGTTCACATGTCCAGGGCAAGGATGCGTGTTTCCATTTCAGAGGACGGGCCAAAGGAATCTGCTTATGAGCGAATCAAAGCTGCTTATGAGTGGGCAAGAAAGGAGTACAAGAAAGCAGAGATGAGATATGAGGAAGCCTTGAAAATCAAACCAGACTTCTATGAGGGATTTCTGGCACTTGGCCATCAGCAGTTTGAGCAAGCAAAGCTCTGCTGGTATTATGCAATGGCATGCAAAATGAACTTAGAGGACGGTCCTTCCAGCGAGGTTTTACAGCTATATAACAAGGCAGAGGACAGCATGGATAGAGGCATGTTGATGTGGGAGGAGATTGAAGAGCAGCGTTTAAATGGACTATCCAAATTTGATAAATATAGAGCGCATTTGGAAAAAATAGGTTTAGATGGTCTTCTCAAGGATATTTCTTCTAATGAAGCGTCAGAGCAGGCTGCAAATGTAAGATCACAGATATATATTTTGTGGGGCACCATATTGTATGAGCGTTCTGTTGTGGAATATAAGATAGGCTTACATTCATGGGAGGAATGTTTGGAGGTTGCAGTTGAGAAGTTTGAACTTGCTGGAGCTTCTCCAACAGATATAGGGGTCATGATAAAGAATCATTGTTCCAATCAAACAGCACTAGAAGGTATGAGATGCGGAAAATGATTGTGTATATTTCACTTTTTGTCCTTCCGGATTAGAAAATATAACTGATAATTTTCGTAACTACAGGTTTGGGGTTCAAAATTGATGAGATAGTACAAGCGTGGAATGAAATGTATGATGCCCAGAGGTGGCAGTTTGGTGTACCATCGTTTCGTCTGGAACCATTGTTCCGACGGCGTGTTCCGAGACTTCATCACATCTTAGAGCATTTTTGAGCTTTCTTCAAGAGCTTGAAATTCTTTCGAGGCATAACTAATGCTTCTGTTTCTTAATATTTGTGAAGGCCTTTTCATCCCATTTCAAACAGGTAAATCAGACCGTGCCTTCTGTATTCCGTATTCCTAACTTCATAATTGTTCTAAGAAGGTATTTTGAGTTAGTGGCATTCATGAAAGGAGTAGATGATGGTAACTGAAATTGTGTTTTCATGAACAATAGAATGTTTGAAATGCCTTTTTCCTGTTCTCAAATATTTCTGTATATCCTTCTGGTAAACTCAATAGGAATTGTATTTCTGTTAGATCCCTGAAGTGAAAATCACAGAATGCTTCTGAGAAATCACATTCCAATACTAACAAAGGTGCTGGAGAAAATCCCTGTTGAAGCTATTCAACTCTTCATTTATGTGCATTGGCGTTTGGGCAACTTGTGAATTGCTCGAAAATCATAATGTGAACTTTTACTGCATCCTCTTGATCCTAATCCTGGAACCTGTTTAGAAACTTGCTTCGGTGATTTTAAAATAATGGTGTCTTCATGTCAAGGTTCTGACAGGATCGGCGTTAAATGCTTGCCTCTGGTTGTGGGAAAAGTTCAAATACGCCAGTGGTTTGATTTTTCAGGCAGCGACGAAAAGTTTGCAGGGCTTTCGTACGCTTATGGATTAACCATCTCTTGAAATATCACTGTGAAAACGTGTTATATCTCAAGTTTTGAGCATGTATACTTTTGGCAATGCAAGAGGACACGCATTGTCTTGACTAACATTTGTGTGAACAATGTTGATGCTCTGTTTTCTTGGATGATAAGGAAACATAGTGGAACTGTGTGGTCTTGAATTTGTTGTGGGCTTTGGGGTTGTACAGATAATTTGTTACCTCATGATTTTTTTTTTTAATACGGATGTTTACTGAGCTAAAGTTGTTCTTGTCATATCTGATTGATTTCACTGTTGTGTTTTCAATTTTACCATTGTTAAAATCATGAGTGGGTTTCTTGTCTTTTAATTGCAGGGGTATTTCTTCTTTTTCTCTCTCCCAAGAGTGCTTTGTGTGGCCCAATGGTTGGAGCTATGATTGTATTTTGTATTGGAGTTGGTTGTGCTGTGTCCTTGAGAAGCAGGTTTGCTGCGAGGTTCTCTCTCTCTTTTTTTGACCGAAATGTTTGCAGTGAGGTTGCAATTCTTTATACATGTAAACTTGTAGTGTCGGTGAAATGATTTGATTTGCCGTTTTGAGATTGTTGGTGAATTATTTAGTTTGCTGCATAGTTGAAGTCAAGATTGTTTTGTACATTGGTATATGGCATAATACTGTAATTTTTTCTAAAGCATGGGAATAAATACTTTTATTTTAAGTAAATGTGTAATTTTAGCAACGAAGTTATTGATAAGGAGTATTTAACACAATTAACTTTTTAAAAGTGTAAATTTAGTAACATCGTTAACCCTCTTTAACTCCATTAGTCAATTGATATATTTATGATTTAGGGTTTTGTTTTGGAATATTTAGGTAATCTAAAACTACGGATTTTTGCTTAACTTACTATATGAAAGTTGCATTAAATAATCTTTTCTTTTTAATGGTAATTAAAACTACTCTTTTTTGTTCAATTTTTTTAAAAATAAAAGAAAAAAGAAGTTAGGCAAAAAGGAGTAAGAAGAAAAAGTTAAAGTTAAAAGAGGTAGTTTTGATTAGCGTTAGAAAGATAAAATTATTTAGAGCAATTATTACGAAGGAAGTTAAACAAAAATCAATATTTTTTATTACTTGAATAATTCTAGAACGAACCTATACCTTAAAAATAGTAAAGTATGACAGCTCATTGGGGAGAGTTAACGCCGTTATTAAATTTGTGTCCTTATTAATTAACTATTCCGGAAGTTGCACTGGTAAAAAGTTAATTGTATTGGATACTTTGATCAATAATTTTATTGCTTAATTTGCACTTTTAGTTATATTTTATTATAGCTATCAATTATCAATATAAAATATAATAGTTATAATAAGCTATATTATTAAAGGCTGTGGAGGATCACTGGAGTATAAGGCTTCTTAGTGAATTCCTCTTGAAGTCAAGAAAAGAATTCGTATCAACTTCACTAATGCTAACTTACCTTTTCTTATCCAATCCATTCCAGTATGTTTAACTATCAATATTTAAGTTGAAGCTATCTTTTTCCACTCTGATTACCTTAGTTATACTTTTATGTCAAATTCCGTTTTGAAGTAGAATTTAAAACTAAATGGTTATGTTTTAGGGAAAATGATATTTAAAAGACTTTTAAAGGACATTAATAATGACAATTAAGAATCTTGAATTTTGTTTAAAAAAAGCTATTGCTTAGTCTAAACTCTTTTTGAGTTAATTTAAAAAAAAACTTATCCCGATAAGATGAATAATGAAAAAAAAAATGAGAATGAGGATTAAAAAAATTGAAAAACTGAGCATGAAAAATGTGAAAAAATGAATGCTAAAAGTTAATTTCAAAATCTCAAGAATGCTATGCCACATGGACTGAAGAGTGAGTATATTTTTCAGTCATTTAAATTAATTAAGGGTAAAGGTTCCAAATTAAGCAATGAAATTATTGATTATGAGCACTCAGCATAATTAACTTTTTAAAGGTATAAATTTAGCAATAATCAATTAATAATAACACAAATTTAACAACATCATTAACTCTTTTTAACTTCGTTAATTAGCTAATGGATCTAGGATTTCATTTTGGGATCATTCAGATAATCAAAACTATTTATTTTACTTAACTTCATTCATGAAAGTTGGTCTAAATAATTTTCTCTTTTTAATCGTAATTAAAATTACCCCTTTTTAGTTAATTTTTTTCTGACTCCTTTTTGCTTAACTTTTTCTTTCTTTCTTTTATTCTAAAAAAAAATTAAACAAAAGGTATAGTTTTTATTAGTATTAGAAAGGAAAAAATATTTAAAAAATTTTTTATGAAGGAATTTAAGTAAAAAAATAGTTTTAATTACCTAAATAATCTCAAAATGAAGCTTTCGATCCTAAAAATAATAAAATTAATTAATTGAAGTAGAAGTAGAGAGAATTAACGGCATTGTTAATAACTTAATAACACCTTTGGTAAACTCAGTTCCATCGGTGGGAAAATCCGTGGGAAGAAACAAGAAGCCCGGTCCAGGCACTCAATTCGGACTTAATAAGGCCGGCGCTAGAGTGGCTCATTCTTGAAAATGTCAAAAACAGAGAGTTCTCACGCTCACAGGGCTCTGAAGTCTGAACCCTTCTTGCTTTGTCGAAACCATTCTGTATAAGCTAAAAGGGAAGAGGCTCCATTCGGATCAATTTATTTACTGTTCAAAGGGTTTGGTCGTTAGAAGATAATAAATGGAGCATCTGTGACTCTTCATTCTTCATATGCTTCTTTCGTTCTTTTGCATTGGTTGGGCTTATCGGGTTCGCTCAATTTTTACTGATACAATTAGGGACTGAATTCATGGGAGTTTCTTTTTTTTTTTTTCTTTTGACTGGATTTTAAATGATATTTTGATACAAAATTTTTTAAAACCTCAACTCTATCAATTTTCATGTTCATATGTTTTTCACTTTTTCCAACAGCTTTAGATGTGATTTTCCCCCACTCATTTAAATTTTCTGCATTAGTTAATGTTGCACGTTGTCCATAGACCAACGACCAAGCAAACAAGAATAAAAAGGCATTAAAAAGATAAGTGAAGAAGACCAGCCAGTCATCAGGGAGAGGGAGAGATGTTGACATCCCATTATAAACAGATGGAAATGATACATATAAGCAAGGGACACCACGTTTCTCAGAGTAATTAAAAACCCCCCAGAATGATTTCTATCAAACTAATGCCATAAATTTTCTTCCCCTCGATCCTTTTCATCATCACGTAGAAGTGTGGACCACTTAAGTGCTGCCTCAGGAGGCTCCATCACATAGACATTACCATCTGAAAGCCCCACAGCAAACTGCCCTGCCTTCACCGGATTTGCAGCCATGGCAAGTAGGTTTATGCTCCCACTGCTACCACCAAATACATTGTATTAATATCAATGCATATGAAGTCTTAGAGGTACTTGGCATGAGTGTGGTACCGTAATGCAAACATCACTTCTGGCTTATCTCAAGACTTTGAGCAGATTAGCAAAACAACAAACCTTGAAGTGAAGGGAAGGTAAGCAGCGGGGTCTATCCTGCAAAGAGGTTGAAGATTTAAAGCATCCAATATTACTATATCCCCATTCACAAAACCGGCATATATTTCCATTCCATCAGATGAGAAGACTGCCTGGGAGATGGCCAAAGGAAGTACTGGAACCCACTGCTATGAAACAAGAGCTATATTTAGTCATTCCATAACATACATGAACAAAAGTTGATCATATAGGACGGGAAGAATAAGAAACCTGTTTGACATGAGTTAATTCCCGTGCTTCGTAAATTGCAAGATGACTGTCTTGTACAACGAGGAAGTTTATCTGATCTGGGTGAAACTGAATGTGAGTACCAGATGGCACTTGTGGCTTCCTCTGAGCAGCCATCTGCAAGTGCCTTTCTTTCAATTTTCCCCACCCTTCAACATCCCATAAGAAAATCTGCAAGAAGTCGAAAAGATAAGAAGTTCATATTCCTCCTAGCTCTTTGTGGACATTCATCCCATAATGCCTTCGAACTATAAAAATGAGGCAAATTAGCCAAATGAAACAGACCCATGTTGATCAAAAAGATGGGACAGGGGAGCTTATTCAAAAAATAGTAGCAGTGATATGGGGACAATTGTATTGGGTATTGAACACTGACCTGATTATTAACCTCAGCGGATACAAGAACTAGAAGAGTTTTTGAGAAGGCAAGGGAAGTAACTCTTGTTGTGTGACCCTTGAGCCTTCTTATAAACTGCATAAACAGAAGTCATGGACAACTAGCTTCAATTTCCTCTGATCACGAAGTGGTGCACATCTTTCTCAAATCAAGGAAAAGGCACATACCCTGTCTTCACGAACGTTGTAAATAAAGATGATAGAATCTTCAAAGCCTACAGCAATTATATTATTATCTCGAGGGTGGAAGGAAATAGACGTTGCCTTAGGTGGTGGAGGCAGGAAGGTTGTCATAGTCTGTTATTAACAGCCAAAGATTAGTTTCAGGTTAGTTCTCCTAGTATTACTATAAACAAATAGCAAAAGGAAACACAATATCTCTTAAGGTTACCTTGAATGATAACATGTTGAACAAGGAGATTGAGCCACCTGATGTTGAAATGAGATATGAATCATTATTTGATAAAGTAAAACAGCCTATTGATTCTTCGGGCCTGACGTTTTCAAGGTCATTTCTCATAAACTGCAAGCCATTCCTTGCTTGGCATAAGCGAGGGGAAACATGGGAGGTTGCCTGCATGTGATACCTCATTCTTTGTTGTAGCGTAAATTAAGACTCCAAATTCAACTCCAGGAAAGGTAAGAACAGGAGGTTGAGGTGAAAAATAGAGATGATAAAAATCTAACAGTGAGTATGAAAGGCTCTACTAACTTGCTTGTTCTCTGGCCATTTCCAAAGTATATTTATACCATCTGATGCCAATGCCAAGATGGCCTTTCCCGCGTTGGTGTAAACCAGCATGACAATCTATGCTTCGCCATAAGGAAAGTGGTAAGATTATTTTGTTTGGAGGAAACCTAGTTTCCTAGCTGTTTGTTAACTTGTTTATCTTAAAAAAACTTGTTCGTGTACTTTTAAATTTTCAGCCTTCTAAATTCAGTTTGAGCATGTTTAACTGAGTCCTCATTGCAGATACAAAGTGATCTCATTATTATAATAAGGAATCTGATGGTAGCCACACCATACTTAATAGTGACTTGGAGCTAAATGTGAAATCCAAATATTATTAACACTAGTGATGCGGCGTGTAGTTATTACTAATGATGCCAATGAACCAAAAAAAAAAAAAAAACCTTGTTGACTTTTGGATGAACAGGCAGTTGCAAGAATTGGCACTGGGATGATTCGAAAATTTGGAAGATGCTCCAAAAGTTTGACGAGTTATAATCTTCGGTTAAATTAATGTCCATGCTTTCCAAGGCTTCATTATTCTCATTCTGAAAGTAAATGAATTATGATTACATGTAAATCCAATATCACAAAAGACTATCAGTAAAGTAAGAGTACACGAAACAGATAATCAGTATTAATCATTTATATATACGATGCCTATATAGGTAAACAAACCAAATATTATTTCTGGCAAAAATAAAACCAAATATTAATGAACCTCAAAATTCTTAATCCTCGTATAGTAGAAATTCAAAACTCATGACAAACTATGAACATGCCACCATTTCTGGCATTAGCAATGGCTTCAACCAATGATGAACAGGACCAAATATTCTTACCTCTGCTGAGGTTTCAGAGAGAACAGCAGGGGCATGAATAGAACAAGCTTCATTTTGTATCAGTAAAACATCATCATCATAATCAGGTTCTAAGATTTTGATTTTATTTTCCCTTGCAGAAACAGCGAGCAATCTCCCCTCCTTGTTGAAGCGAACGCAAGGATATGCCTGCACAAATGAAGCTCAACTGAGAGTGACTTTTCCGTGTCAAACATTTCCTTATTCACACTTCACTAAAAATATTGTGATCAAGCCCCTCAAGTATTTACGATACTCATTATGGCTTTGGTCAAATCATTAGAACGATTTTCAAAAAAGTCATTGAAGAGCTTACCAGCAAGCCCCCATCGGCATCCGTGCTTACCAATAGCTGTACGTTGTCCATATCCCAATACTTAACCATATGATCATCACCAGCAACCAAAAATCGGTTCCTTGTGGTATCAAATTGGATTTTAGAAGAGCATGGAGCCTTAAGTCCCTCGTAGACTCTTTTCATGTACCCTTCACTTTCATCCCACTCCACAAGAAATGGCTCTCCATCCTTGCCAACACCACATGAAAAGAGCCTAGAAAGTTTTTAATAACAGTTACACAATAATCACAAATTCATTACTACGCAGAAGACAATTAATTCAACAAAAAGGTTCAGTTGCTCACAACCTTTGATCATCAGTACTGCAAACCAATTTAGTGAATCCGCAATAGGGGGCGTCATAATCAACTCTCAGGCCCATAGTATCGTATAACCATGCCTTAATCTTTCCATCAATTGAAGTTGAAAATATAAACTGAGGTGTATGAGAACAAAAATCAAAACACAAAAAATTAGTGATACATGCAACCAGATGAAAAGTAATGAGATCATGTTCAATGCAAATAATCCAAAGCGTTCTTACATGAACATTTTCCTTCGCATGAGGACAGACGGAACAAACGGGAGCATTGTGAGCACCAAAAGCATAAAACCGGACACCAGTATCTGCATCCCACACCTTAAAAATAGCAATGAACACATCAGCTTCTTTATTACTAAAACATTTATCATCTATCCAGCGAACTGACCTTTACTGCCTTGTCATCACCGCACGTTATGACTAATAGGTACTCATGAACAAGATAAAAGGCTATATCATTGACACTGCCATCATGAGCTTCAATCTGAGAAGAAAGTATTTAGCATTACATCCAGAAGCACGTAGCAAATCTATGCAACTAGAAATTCAGAAGGTTAAAAGAGTAATACTTCCAAATGCCGGAAAATGTCTAGTCCACCATTATAAGAATATAACTGAACAAGATGTTTTGAAAATGCAACCCCTATACAAAATGGGAAAAATTAATTAGAAGAAAAGGGGGGAGGGGGGAGGTTAACAAGTAGCTTAACATCCTTACCAAACAATGAACCATCAGAGCTCCAAAGGACTTTGTTAACAGAGATCCACAGATCTTTTTCTATGGCTGCCTGGATATCATTGACAGTGGTCCCAAAACTAGATGATTTACAGTATAACAACAATTCACTAAAGTGCAACTTGGTATCGAAACAGACATACCTTGAAATTGGCTGAACATACTCCAACGTTCCAAACCTCAAAATTTACAAACAGCAACTTCACACCATAGTTAACATCCCAAATTCCTATATTGCCAATTTCAGTCCCAACTGAAGTAATATATCATTGACCATATGTTAGCAGTTTTCACTTTTTCAATGCCAAATTTTGCACCAAACTATATAGAGAAGAAAATAATTGTCAAATAGTAGCATCATGTATGAAACAACCTAAAAGAATAGTGTGCCGAGTAGGATGAAAATCCATGCTAGTAGGAGGTGAATCATCATTCAGTGTCAGAAGAACTTTCTGGGGCAGGTAACTGCTAGTGGCCGATGATGTTACCTACACACAAGGTAGCCCATGAATTTCATTCGGCAGATACAAAATAAGAAATGTAAGGAAAGGTCAAAGGAAAAAGGTTTCATCTAGTAGACCCCATCTAAAGCTTGGCAGAATTTTCCCTTGGATATTTGATTAGGATCCTCAAGAACCTTCACAGACGTTTCTACAGAAAGGCCATCAAAGATCATCATCAACTCGCAGCATTAATGACCATCTTAAAAAGGAGCCAATGCAATAATCAAGACCCCATACCTGATATTTTATTAGCAGCAAGGAAGAGTGAGGAGTCTCTTACAGTAGATGGGCCACAAGAATCACTGTTTATAGGATTTGAGGGATTTGGGCACAGCTTACAGACATTGTCCACGAAGAGGGTTTGTATAACAGGCTCAGGAATAGGATGCTTGCAAAGCAGATGCTGCTTATTAAAGCTGACAATTTGGAAGATAATTAGTTCTCTGCAAGTCTCTGATGTTAACAATAGTATTAAAGGAGGACATGAATGCAAATGATGCATATCTAGCATCAACTTCCACTAAAGGAAATAGAGCGAATGTGTGAAACCTTTGGTTTAGAAGACTATTTAACCTCTGAGATTCTATAGCAGGAAACTTAAGCTTTCCATTGAGCAGTGGATTTTCTTCAATGATTCTTTTAAGACTCTGTGCGACAATCTTCCTCACAGAATTAGTGTCTTGGTAGTTTGAAAGTAACTCATGTTCCCTGTTGAGGTCCAGAAAGAATTTACGCTCGTTACTGACCATATGAAAGATCAGTAAATAGATATCCATGATTCAGACCTTATATTGTTAACTGCCAATAGCTGAGTCATTTTTTTGAGAAGCTCTTCATGTCCCGGGGAAAAAGCTTGGAGATCCCTTATCAGGATATCTAGGGCCTTGGAACGATCATTTCTGATGAAAGGAGTCAAAATGATAACAGATAGGAACAAATTAAGCATGAACAATAAAGCTTAATAAGAACAATTAAGTTGCATGGAAAATATGATGGTCAGAAGAAAGTGCTCGACCAACAAGATCTGTGAGAGACCGAAGAGCTTACCTGTCCAATGCCTCAAGGAATTTCTGTTTCCTCAATTCAAAGTATATTTTGCTGGAGAAGTTATTGTCATCAACAGTTGTGAAACAAGATAGGTAGGTCTCAGCGTCATCATATTTCCCAGCAACCACCATGTCCTCAAAATGTTTCTGGTCAAAGTGGTACCCACTTTCACGCTCGAGCCTATGAATGCAAGGTATGAAAAAACAACACGAGCCATTTAAAAAAGAAAAAGGAACAGTGAAATCAAAACCAGAAAGTCATAATGGAGAGAAACATACATATGTGAGGTTTCCTTAAAACCTTCCTCTTTACAAAACTGTAAAATGAAGAAGATAATCTCCTTTTTAAGGTTGGACATAGCTACAGTCCCTTTGTCGTACAGATTAACGGTTCAGAATATTGGTATATATATCTGATAAAAAGAAGGAAAAAAAAATCAAACGTTTTGGCGAAATCGTACAGTGACTCTAAATCAAAACACGACTAAATGCAACAGATATCTTGGAAAAAGTATTCTAGCGTTGCATAGAGAATAAAAGATCAATTGACTAGAGAAAATTGAAGCGGTTTCGATTTGAAAAGTTGGGGTTCTTCAAGATGGCTTCTTTTCAGTTGGGAACTCCAGAAGAACCAAGCCACGCTTTTGATTGTGCAAATACTTTCCAAGATTAGACAACTGGTAGTAGCAAAGAGAAAGCTCCGACTAGATCGAAACTTTAAGAACGACAACTGGAAATAAACAGAAAAATGAGAAAAGGACCCTTATCAAAGTATTCTTTTCAACGTGATGCAACAATCGCAATATTAATTGTTGCTCAAATTTAATAATACAAACTGAAAGGGGTTTCTTGTTTAAATAACTGAGGGGGACGATAAACGTTAGTGAAAAAGGAAGAGGGGGTGGAATAGAAGGGAAGAAGAGGAACAGCCAGAAAAAAGCTCCTCAAAGGTCAGCAGAATGATGAGGAGAAACAAATAAAGAAGAAGAAATTGGTGTTTACATTGAAAAGGGAGGACTTGGAAAGGAAAAGGAGTGGGAAACTGAAAGCTTTTGCTGTAACTTTCAGAAAACCAGTTCCAGCTCAGACTGTCTGAATGGGATGGTGGTCATTACCACAGAGGGCAGAGGCTGACGGATTTATAGTCGGCGCTGTAGGCGAGTGGAGTGATGATGATAAGCAGATGATAAGAGCAGTGAGCTATCAATCAGGCTCTGTTATGACAGGCGTCAACGCCTGGTCACATGCCGGTGTGCCGCACGCGATGACAGATCGCTTTCATCCGAAAGGAGGAAATAAATTATACCCAAAGAAATAGAATCTTTAATTCGTCACGGTTCTTTCTGCCCTTTTGGTAAAAATGGAACTACCCCCTCAATTTCTGTTTTATTTGCAAGAATAACATCAATTGATTAACTGCTCAATTAATTTCATAATCACGGGTAGAAAGGGCAAAGATTCTGCAAGTTTCTTTCTTTTGTTTCTATTTAATTTAACCACTAATATAAAGGTGGGGTTTCAGTTTTGTCATTAAATAAACAGACCCTATTAATTAGTTTGCCCACATAAACCTTGATAATTTAAGACCTTGCATTTCTTTAGAGATAATTAGTATAGGAGGAATGTATAATTCTTCAATTTCTTTATATCCACGTGGAACCATCTAGGCCTGTAGATTAATTAGCTCAAATTCTTAGTTTGCAGAGCTTCATTATAGAAATAATTTTTTTGCCCCAATTCATTATAGAAATAATTAATTGAACACGTGTAAAACTTCAAGGAATAAGCTAGTGAACGGCATTAAACAACATAGAGCACTCCGAATATATTAAATTACTAACAAAGTCCGGCTTCATGATCTAAATAATATTAATAACACATACAAAGTACACTAGTTGGACTGGATATTGAAAACAGGGAAACAAAAGCAGAAAAAAGAAGAAGGGAGAATTACTACAATTTCTTTATGTAAGAAAATTAATATCAGAAAGATCACATTGATAACTCAAACAATTATCATTGACAACTCAAACAGCTATCATTGATGACTTCTTAAAACCTTTTTAATATTAATTCTTTTATATGGGACTTACGGTAATTTCTATAAAAACAAACCGTCTAGATGGATGTGTGTGTTTGAGCCCAGCTACTTAGATTCCATCCCTTATATGTAGTACTGAAACTGAGAAACCAAAAAATTAGCAAGATGGAGATATATATATATATATATATATTTAGAAACATGATTAACTAATTGATAGCTACTACTTCATTTCCATTCTTGTAGAGCCAGACATGCAATGGGTATTATTGTTCTACTTGTGTCCATGGCGTTTCCAGTAGTCACGCTCTATTTGGAAGAATCCGGCCATGGCGCCGTCTTGGTCCCTCGCAGCGAGCAGACGGCGAATCATTGTGTGTAAGGAAGGAAGCTCAAGTTTTCCCTCAAACGCTGGGTTCGCTCTTATGCATTTCTTCAACTCCTCCACCACAAGCCTCCTTGTTCCTGGATGCCCATACCTTCTCACCACTTCATGCATGACTCCTGCACACCCACACCCACACACACACAGTCTCCACTTTCACTGTACAATATATATAGTTCTTATGATAATGCACCTGTAATTCTCCATGGAAACCAGCTCCAGTGCTTGATCACATATCTGGTCGTTGTATGGTTTGAACTGAGGGAACTCGTGGTTCACAATGTCTCTAGAATAGCGGCTTGCTCCTCTGTGAATATGTATGTGACATCAACTGATTCTTGATTAAACTTAAAAGCCTTATTGTGTACTGGGAAGAATGTATGTATGTATGTATGTATGTATGTATGTATGTATGTATGTATGTATGTATGTATGTATGTATGTATGTATGTATGTATGTATGTATGTATGTATGTATGTATGTATGTATGTATGTATGT
>QFDD01120189.1:0-30849 GCA_006871305.1 Vachellia collinsii
AAGGGGGAGCAGGATGGCGAGTGGGGACGGTTTCAACTATTGAAAATATTTGTATTATTTTATTAATGAAATTTTAATATGACTGTTGATAAACCTGCTTCTCTGACTTACATTCCTTTCTTGTATATTTTATAAATTGATTCTGGTTACGGGGACTTAGTGTCTCACCCCGTGGTATTAATATTTTTCAGGCGAGACTTCTTATCAGAATAGTGGTTCAGGAAAGCAGGCAGAAGCTTAAGCGTTAGTAGCTTTGTATGCCTCTGGAACTTTTGGGAATTTTAATGTTTGTATATTGCCATAATATGATCATCATATTATGTCATATTCAAATTTTATTTTGAATATTTATCTTGGTAACTGTTTGTATAAGATACTTGTGCTGAAGTTACAATATGAAAGAGTGCGGACTAGTGGGCTGGGTTATAAGCCGTGTGATATAAAGTTTTTGAGAAAAAAAAATCATGGTTATTTGTTTAATAATTGTTAATTAAGTTAAAAGCTTTGTTTAGTAGAAAGGGGACGTCACAGAACGTGGAAATTGGAAGCCAATACATATAGGGAGACAAGGACCACCTCTATCCCACTTGTTTTTTTGCAGATGATCTCATACTATTTAGCACAACGGAAAAGACACAAGTCCAGCTAGTCCATCACCTTTTGGATGAGTTTTGTCAATCCTCTAGTCATTAAGTAGAGCTAAAACAAGAATTCATTTTTCTAAAAATATCTCTGTCCAAGAAGCCAACACCAAACTGATCAATTAAGGAATTGCCTAGGAGTGCCTCTTATTCACAACAGAATAACCAAAGATACCTACACGTATTTTGAAGAAAGGATCCAAAGCAAGCTATGAGGGTGGAAGGCTAAAACTCTCTCCCTTGCAGGTCGCATCACCTTAGCCTAAACGGCCCTCTGCACCATCCCTCAATATGCTATGCAGTCGAACCGCCTACCTGTATCTACATGTGAGAGACCTTAAACACTAATTCGCAATTTTGTCTTGGGATCCAATGAGCAAGACTGGAGCATACATCTTATTAAATGGGATACTATGTGTCAACCAAAAAGTAATAGAGGCAGTGGTCTGAAGAACTTCCATGGACAGAATTCAGGTTTTCTCATGAAGATTGTTTATTCCTTTTCTCTCAACCTGATAGATTTTAGGCCTAAATCCTTTGAGCTAAATATAATTGGTCTAGCTCAGAAACGGAGAATATCAAAACTCGCATTGCTTCCCATCTTTGGAGGAGTTTATTGGCTATATGGGGAGACACTAATATGGGCCTCAAATGGACTGTTGGCATCGAGCAACTGATTCGCTTCTGGTATGATCATTGGATTGGAGAGTTCGGACCTATGTGTCACCTTTCTTAGGCCACTATAACAGAACATGAGCTCCAAGAAACCCTGGATGCCTATGTAGCTCTGAATGGAATATGGGCATGGAATATCTTCTGTGACTGCCTATTTGACAATATAGTTGAGGAAATTCTTAGTACTTATCCCCCCTTCCCTAGTGGACAACCACCTGATTGCGTTTGGCATCGTACCTCTACTAGGAAGTTTTCTATCAGCTCTGCTTACCAACTCGTCGTGAAGGTCAATGGGACAAGGAGGATTCCAAGTGGAGTTTAGTAAGGAAGTGGCCGGGGAGCACAAAGAATCAGATCCTTCCTCTGGCTCATCCTAAGAAATAGTTTACTCACTAATAGCGAGCGAGCAAGAAGACACATGGCTCAAGATCCTACATGTGAGATATGTGGCAAGAACATAGAGGATATTAACCATGTTATGAGTCATTGTGAATTAGCAGCAGACTGTTGGAAGCTTGTCCTACCAGCTAGCAAACTTTTCCAATTTCTGCACTGTCCTTTTGATGAATGGTTTCTCAAAAATCTTAAAACCAACGATACCAATCAAGACTGGTGCATTACTATTACTTTTGGTATTATGTGTTGGAAATTATGGACTGCTAGGAATAAATTTCTTTATTGTAATGAAAGGCCAAAGGCTCACCGCTTGGTTAATGAGGTCCTGAGCCTCAAGGACTATACTAGAAACACTAAGGAGCATATTGGCTCTATTTTCTTAGGCTAGCGTGGTTGTTTTTTTTTCTTTTCTGTTTTTCTGCTTCGCTTTTAATTATGTAAGCACATTGTACTATCCACTTGAGTAATGAATTCTTCTTTCACTCAAAAAAAAAAAAAAATGAACATGTGCTCACCTCAGAGTTTTTGATGAGCGGTACCATTGGGTGTGATTTGAATTACAAATGTGAACCCTCATCAGACGCTGGTTGGCGGCATACTGCACAGTAACATGCAATTGTTTACACACAGTGATCTCATTCAGAAAGGGAGAAACAAATCTGCATCGGATTCTTTCGCCTTTCTCTCTAGCCTCGTATCCTTGTTTCTTGTCCTACATGCCCAGTGCGTACGTATACCATATTCTTTATTGCTGCCTCAATCATATGTTATTTGAAATCTTGACCTCGTTATAGGTCTTGATTCAATCTCCCTTTGATTCCATCCATCTCAAAAATAAATGATGCAGTGTGTCCGAATAAAATACCGCTGATGATATAAAAGGATCTAACAAGCTGCAAACTTTCTGCTCGGCTTCAGATTTGTCCCAGTCCCTTCCAAATAAGGCTAACCAGAATACGATTCCCATCTCAGCTCTTGCTTTCAACTTTAATCAATGGGCTCCATTAAACGCTAACCAACGTGTCAATCTACTGCTATAAAATATCAATCTCAAGACAAGCCTCAGTATCCAGAAATTTTATATTGTGGAAGACTTCACAGCCGCGCACTCCTTCCGTCTAATGCATGAGACAATGTACATGGCTAAATAATATATACATTGCGGATGGAATCTCCGGCCAAAAGAAGAAAGAACACGTCACTTTTGTTTTTCTTAAATCAATGAACTCAATTAAGGAATATAATCAAGGACATGAAATTAGCAGTAATGTGACAATGGCGCTTTTCTCTCTCTCTCTATTTTAGGTGAGTGTGAGCGTCTCTGGGTGGGTTAGGTGTGGACACCGGAAAAGAGACAATCTTTCCCCCGACGGCCAAAAAATCAACATCACTCTTACCAAACCCTGGGTACCATATTTCGGAACACAAGAAACAACAAAAGAACAAGCAATCGAAAGTAAAAAAACCTTTTCAACCAAATGTTGGGAAAAGACTAAAACCTTTTTAGGCCCTCATAATAACACAAAATCAATATACTGTAGCTGCCTCTGATATATGTTAATGTCAAACTTTTTTAGTTGAGCTGCCAAACAGGGTCACATGAGAAGGCGATGGACTGTTTGTTCCCTCCCCCGTCGCCATCTTTCTTTCATCATTGAGGGGTTCGAGACATCTCTGTACAATCACCCGTCGATGGTTAGGATGGCCCCAACCAAACAGGGCCCACTCTCTCTCTCTCTCTCTCACAGCCTAGATCAATATTATATCACTTCTAGCTTCCTTAAGTGTAATATTCAATGGCAAAGACCATGACTCAAATCTCACGTAATAAAAGCTTTTGAATCCTCAGCTCAACACTAAAAAGAAGAGTATGTGTTGGTGCAATTGTGTATTTGATCATGATGAGCGGGAGAAGGAGCTTAACTTTTTATCTGACAAGTGGCCCATAATCGCATATAAGACAAATGAATCAAGTGAAACAGGAGGAGGGAAAAATTTTCCAAAACTGTGTTACGCACTAACAGTGTTTTGCAGGGCAAAAGAAAGAGAGAAGAAGAATTTATGACCAGGTGAAGTAAAGAAGACCCTGTACAACTACAACTGCCAAGTTCAGGGGTTCCTTGGAGTAGCATTAAAGACTGAGTTCTGGATCTCCTCTCACACTACCGGCTGCCAGCACCACCCTTGAAAATCTGATACAACAAAAGGGAAATCAGATTTCATGAACACAAAAGCTGCATCCATGTCTTGATGACTCTTGCTTGCACCAAAATGGGTTCCATTTTCTTGTTCATCATCAGCTTCTTCTTGATGCTCCTATCTTCTCAAAGAACCCACATTTTGTCCGTGGATGCTCTGTTTCATCCGGCAGGAAACTTCCATTTCTATGTCCTATCAGAGAACCGACAAGAAAATGACAACCAGATTAAGAAAATCTCTGGACAAGATGAGAATGATGAGAAGGGGCTTCTGATAGTGGAAAAATTGAGAGCTTTGATCGGACTTTCCAGTTTCCAAACCAGAATGCCCTCCAATGCTGATTCTGAGTTTCTCTCTCCATCACCTTCTCCTTCACCTAACATTGAACAGGAGGCTCCATCTCCTCTTCCGTTTCCGCACATGTTTGCTCATCCCTTTCCTCCAAGACATCGCTCCCATTTTAATCCATCAGCTCACAAATTTCAACACAAAGATAGAGGCAGAGCTCAGGCAATACTAGCAGGTGTTCTTGCGTCTGTAGGGGTTGCTACAGTGATTTGTGCTCTCGGGCTTATCTGGTTTTTCAGAAAATGCAGAAACCATGCAAGGAAACCCAAAAGGACAATGCCACTCTGTAGCACCAACGGAGGAAGCCGTGGTACTTACGAAAACTCGTCGAGTCATGTGGGTTTGAACTCTGCCCCAGATCTATTTTATCTGAATGCTTTAGGCGATGATATAGAACAATACACCTGCAGCTTGAAACAAACTTGTGAAACAGTAAATACAAGCTCAAATCGTAGCTCCATCCCAAAAAGTGCAATTCATGAGAAGATGGAATTAAGTCAAGAAGTGATCAGTTCAGGATACGATAATGCTAGCAGTTCTTCCACAAAGGAAATTCTGTCTATTCACGAGGACGTTGAATCAGTGAAACATGAATCCGAATCTGATGATGGTGGAGATAAAGTTTTAATTACCATGGAACGCCATTCATCAGAGACTGAAAGTTTTCATTCCTTCGCCGATTCCCATTCGTCAAATGTCAGACTTTCCAATGCTTCGGCGGCCAGTGTGACTGAGACAGTGTCTCCGTCGCCTCGAGCATCTCACTCTAATTCTATCAGTTCGCCGATTCCATTCACAAAGGAAATTCCTCATTCGCCCCAAACTTCAAAGATAGAATCTCCTCAATCACCATTCATTACAAGGCAGGAAGAGCTGAAGATTAAAACTTGTTCACAACGTCCCCAAGCCACCAGGTGTCCGCCGCCGCCGCCGCCACCTCCAACTCTACAAATGCCCTTGTTTTCTTTGCATTCTCTTACTTCTTCATCAAGAATTCCCTCCGACTCTCCACTTTCTTCATCATCTCTAAGAAACTCGCATTCCAACTTAGTACTGAATCGAAGTGGAGAGAATGAGTCATCCTGTCCTCTTCAACCTCCCCCCGCAAGATCGCCATCTACCGTTCCCCCGCCACCATGTCCGCCACCGCCCTTCAAAGGAAATATCACCAATGTGAAAACCCCACCTCCTCCGCCATCTCAGCTTCCCCAGTTTACGCCTCTGGGAAAAGATGGAGCCCCACTGCCAAAACTTAAACCACTTCACTGGGACAAAGTAAGAGCTGCCCCGGATGGCACAATGGTTTGGGACAAGCTGCGATCAAGCTCATTTGAGTAAGTTGTTCATTCGTTAATAATGGTAATTATTATTTCTTTTATTTGTCTCTTTAATCCTCAGTTTCGTCAAATAATGAACTTTAACCAGATTCGATGAGGAAATGATCGAGTCACTGTTTGGTTACAATTTGCAAAATTCAATGAAGAACGATGAGACAAAAAGCAAAAGTCCTTCTCCAAGCAAACACCTACTCGAGCCAAAGAGGCTGCAGAACATTACAATTCTCTCAAAAGCTCTGAATGTGACAGCTGAACAAGTATGTGAAACCCTAATACAAGGTAATAATGCTTAGTGCGCCGTTACTATATGGTAATCATTTTTTATAATAGAAGAAGTTCTTTTCTTTATATGTTCCAAATTCCAAAATCCTGAAGTGTCTGCCAGCAAAGCAATGGGAGGAACAAATAATAAAGTGATAATTTGCTCCATGCTGCGAATTGAAGGATATGACACTCGGTGATATTATTCAGTAATAATTAATGGTCTGAATCTTCTGACTAATAAGTAAATCCCCCCCCCCCCCACTTTTGATTTATAGATTATAATAGCACGCATATGGATTCACAACATTTACTGATAACAATCGATTATCAAATTAATGCTTCTGAAATTGAAGATCTTGCTGATTAAAAAAATAGGTAAGGGCCTCGCTTTACAACAACTAGAGGCACTGGTGAAGATGGTACCCACCAAGGAAGAAGAGGATAAGCTCTCGACTTATGGAGGAGACATTAATGATTTGGGATCCGCCGAAAAGTTTGTAAGAGCAATGCTGAGCATACCTTTTGCCTTCCAACGTGTTGAAGCCATGCTTTACAGAGAAACTTTTGAGGATGAGATCATCCATCTCAGGAACTCTTTTTCAATGCTCGAGGTAATTATTAAAATTACCAAGACAGACTTGTACAACTTGTCTCATTAAAGGTTCGCTGAACTTTGATTTCTCTCCTTGCCTTTTATTCAATCAGGAGGCATGCAAGGAGCTAAGATCGAGTAGGCTCTTCTTGAAATTACTTGAAGCTGTGTTGAAAACAGGAAACCGTATGAATGTTGGGACAATAAGAGGAGGTGCTCGAGCGTTCAAGCTCGATGCCCTTCTCAAGCTAGCTGATGTTAAGGGAACTGATGGGAAAACCACGTTACTCCATTTCGTTGTCCAGGAGATTGTTCGATCGGAAGGAATCAGAGTTTCGGATAGCATTATGGGGAAAATCAGCCAGAAAAGTAAGAACAGAACAGAAGAAGAGAAGGAAGATGATTACAGAAGAATGGGATTAGAACTTGTTTCTGGTTTGAGTACTGAGTTATACAACGTAAAGAAGACAGCGACAATCGACTTGGAAGTTCTTGCCAGCTCTGTCTCGAACCTCAAAGACGGAATGGCCAAGCTGCAGCATGTGGTACAGGAGTTACATACGGATGAAAAAAGTGAGAACTTTGTGAACTCGATGAAGGCTTTCCTAAATTATGCAGAGAGAAACCTACAGGAGCTGCAAGGAGATGAAGATAGAGTGCTAGCTCGTGTAAAAGAGATCACAGAGTATTTTCATGGGGATGTGAGCAAAGAAGACGCAAATCCACTTCGGATATTTGTGATTGTGAGAGACTTCATGGGCATGTTGGATAATGTATGTAAAGAACTCAGAAGGTCCAAAGCCCCCCGCACCCCAAATCCTCTCGCTCCATTCAGGTAGATTATTAGAGTGCATGGTGTGTTCATACTTTAGAGGATCAAATTATCGACAAATTGAGTGTAACTTTAATTTGATTTTGTGGGAGTTTTTGGAGTGTTTTAAGTGTTTCACAATCTTGTGGGACTGTGACTAATACCAATACCATTCTCCACTATATAATTTAAACTTAAATTTGTTTTCAATTTTAGGATAATTTCATTTATGCTTTTTACGAAACGTTTCCTACTTCTTATATACGTTTATATTTCAATATATTATTGCCTTGAAATGAAACTTTGCTTCACATTACCTTGGAGGCTTAGACGTATAAAACTGACTTTTGACTCGGTCACGTAAATACTGCAAATAATAAACTTTTGCCTTGAGAGACTAAAAGGACTATCCTGCAAACATTTTTTAACTATATGAATTTTTAATAAAAAATAAATAATAAAGAACAAATTAAAATCGAGACAAATGAATGAGCTTCCCGCCAGCAATATGACAACCGAAGGATTGCTTTGCTACAGTATCAATACAACCGAGTGACCATAGACCGACCATACACATGAATCTGAACAAATTTCTCATTCTTAAGAAATCAAGATCAAGACGGATAAATGGATAAATCGACTGTAAATAAATCCGAACAAATCTTTAAATCACATACGTTTGGAGAGTTTCGCAGCTAGTCTCCCACGACAAGTCCTCAGATCAGGCTTCACTCTAAAAGCTTTTCTCTTGTGCGATTCTCTAGGACTTGGCCGCATCGGTGGCTTCCTATCCAGTTGCATTCTTTGGAGCCGCTGGCGACGAATCTCAGGATCTGCCCAACCTTTTCCCCAATCTAGGAATGAGGAGAATGGTTTGCTATGGCTGCTTTTCGCTGCAAGCAGCATATCTGCCTCAGGGCATACATAGAAAGACTGCTCACTATTTGACTTGACGAATTCCAATCCCACTTCTGTTGGTTCTGGGTACTTAATCTGCACATGGCTCTGCACTCGTGTAGTGTGATACAGTTAAATCCTTATCATTCCTTTTAATTTGATTTTTAGAATCATGGCCATCAGCCAAAAAGTTCACGAACATGGATTAGTAACTAAGAATGGGGAAGGCAGTTTTCCAGCCCGAATAAGTTACCTTGTCATCTCCCTCCCTGATGTATCCTTTCTGTTCCATAACTCGAGAAAGACCTCTCCACCATATCATATCAATGGTCAAAAATTTTGGAGACTACAAATAGCAATCATATCAAACAAATAAAAACTCTGTCACATGACAAAACAGGATTACAACACGCGCGCCCAGAGAGAGAGAGAGAGAGAGACCTGCTCCCTTATCTTCCTAACAACCATATTAAGACTGAGCCTCCCTTTAATTCTTCTTTCTTTAGGGTCAAAATGTATATCGTTGTCATGTAAGCCATCCACATTAGAGCTTTGTCCCTGAAAAAGCAACATTATTAGTTCAATGAAGAAAGTAGATAATCCAATCACCAAACCATGTGAACTTCATATCACTCGGGTTTTGGAAGCAAAGAAATTTTTTTCACAAAGTTCAATTCTTAGCTGCGACTTAAGAAACTACACAATACAAAGCAACTCGTCAACTAGTCCAATTGAAATTTAACCGAAGGTAAAAACACAGATGAAGATGGCTGAGGTATCCATGACTGATAAACATTGAGTTACCAGTACTACCATAATGTAATTCCGTGTAAGGCAAAGAATTAATGACAATTGCAATAGGTATAGAAATTAAACTAGTGTACGTACATAATGTTCAGAAGCTACCGCCTGTAGTAAAATACATGCCTCCTCTCTCAGATTGTGCATTTGAGGTGGTCCATCAACACACACATCACATCTGTATGACATCATGTTCGTTAAAAAAATGCCAAAATACAGAGGTTTGAATGGATTGGTAAAGTACTATCACCACAAGACCATCAAAGCCACAGCTTTGAGAAAAATGTAGATCAGGTATATCGCCCTTATCTACAAGGTCACATGAATTGGCAACTTTAATGTACATACAGGATTTCCGTCATAGCGTATCAGGATGTTATTTAAATTATGAAAGATTCCATAATGGTGTTGACGAAGTGGGCATACATGAGACACTTTTGATTATGGAAGTCCTCTCCAAAGTACTTCACGAGAGTCTCTGCCCTACAGGATGAAGTATCCATTCCATATCTGCATATACAATGAAATATTCTTTGGTAAATGATGACAAGACAGCTGTAAAAAGATATGTTTACCGATTCAAACCTGAAACAATCAGACAGCATGACATAGGCATGTTTTAACTGATCTTCACTTCTATGACTGGGCAAAAGTGACGGTTCCCTTGATAGGTTTGCATAAAGAACTGGTTGTGAAACAATAGAGACAAGGTAAGTTGCCAAAACACCAGAGAACAAAGAATAGCAAGTAAATTTGCATCCAAGGTGACGAAGCATATTAATGGGAGCTGTACTTGAACTTACTGCAATCTGCTAATTTACCATCACGTCCAGCCCGACCAGCTTCTTGGTAATAGGCTTCCAAACTCTGATCATGTTAAATTAAACTAATGATATAGAATTGAATTAAAAAAAATGAAGATTCAGGGAGTGAAAACACTAAGCATACTTAATTTGACAAGCACATTCTAAATACAGGTTCGGGCGAAAAAATTAATATTTTACTTGTCACACGGGCCAGGTCATAAGGATAAACTCCCAGTATTAGAGAAGACAGAGACAGACCTGTGGCCAACCATAATGGATGATTCTTCTGACATTCGATTTGTCAATCCCCATTCCAAAAGCCACGGTTGCAACAACAACCTGAAAATGATAAAGCATGTGTATTTCGTCACTTTACAAACATAAATACAGTTCTGTGGAATGAAGAAAAGGATTTCAACTTTGATAAGTTCGTATGCAACACAGGGACACATGTAAAAACAAGTTAGAGCCATGTCTCAATAAACACCATCGCAGCCCTGTGGTAAAAGAGTCGATTTTTATATATTTAAAAAACAATGGATAGCAAAATGAAGAACACACACAGTGAATATGTGGTCCACATTTTATAATTGGATAACTCAAGCAATGATGACGAAACAATTACAAAGAAACAAGAGACACTCATTTTGTATATCCGTACCTCTAATCTGTTTTCATGAAAATCCTTGTGTACCCTTCTTAAATGTGATTTGGGCAGCTGAAGAAAGAAATTGAGCTCACCCATCAATTTAATACCAAACAAGAGGCATAATTTCATAAGTGACATGTGCTAATTTAGAATCCATGATAATGTCTAATAAGATAATCTAATCAAAAGCAGACTAAAAGTACAATTTAAAATTTCCTGCTTTAGACAACCCGTTGTAAAAAAATTATAATTCATGGTGTTGAGCACATAAGTTATGCTGCCAATAGAAATATTTCCGGTAAATTGACACAATGGAGTTATGAAATTTTACACTTTATCCAACAAGAAAACAAAACCATAAAGGAGGCCAAAGATTTTAGTAAACCTTCAGCTTTGACAAGTTTATGTAACAGCCAGTGGCCCCAAGAGGGGACTTGGTCAATTCTCACCATCTTACTCTTGGATTTTACTAGTGTTAGACTATAACTAGTTTTTCTTTCTTCTTTGATTTGTTAAACTACAGCAGCCTATTGATTGTATCTCAAGCTATAAAACGTTTTCTCTGGTATAAATATATGCAACACAAGGTCATCTATTGGCTGCTTTTTGTAAGAGTGAACATGAAGCTCATAGAAGTTTGTCATCAAAGAGTTTTTATCAAATTGGATTCTCTTGGTTGAACTTTCCTCTACAATTAGGCTTTATAAAAGTTCTTTAAATTTCAAGGGTTGCATATTTTGTAACAAGATCGGTGCATTAGTTTTAAATGCCTCAACCTATGGGGGAAGTTTGTCTTCTCTCTTTGTTTAATCAGACTATAGAAGTCTCACATTGAATGTATTCAACCTTTTCTCTACTACAAACTAAAAGTACACGCAATGCATGCCTCCCTTAATATCAAGGCTCTCCAAAATGCTCTCTCTCTCTCTCTCTCTCTCTCTCTCTCACACACACACACACACACTTTCAAGCATAGACAAAACAAAAACTGCTTATCCAACCTGAAAAGTTCATTTAATCAAACAAGTTGTCTATAACATATATAACCCATACCAATGCATTATAAGCAGCAGCCTTCACACCAAATTCACTTAGATACTTTGCAATGTTCAGCGTTTCTTTTCTGGTGGGTACATATATGATAGTTGGTCCTGGCTCTAAAGGCTCTTCAAGAAGTCTAAGTTTTTCTTCTGATTTCTTGGGTGGATCAACAATCTCAGATAACTTCCATTTGTTTTGAGAACGTTGTCCACAGAATTCACCACAGGCAACTGCAAGCACAAAAGTGATCAAGAGACAATCAATAATCGTTATTATTCAATAAGATGGATATTTTATCCACTTCCGCACAGAAATTGCTGTAAGTTTCTACCCTACTAGTATAGACTGTAATGATTATTAAGTAAAGAATAGCTAACAGACTAGTACCATCCCAGTCATCCACACTTCGAAAGCCATCAATGTCGTTTTCCTGGTACTCAACTGACAATTCTTTTCCATTTATAGCATCACTAGTACTTCTTGAATGCAATACACCGACACCTCCTTCACTGTAATCATCTTGGTCATCATCCAAATCATGAGGAGAAAGACTGTCAACCTCACAGATTCTACTTGCATCAGAGCTAATGAAAACATCATGTGATTCCTCTGATATAAAAACTTTTTTCTTGCCATCTGACGTTTGCTTTTTACCATATAGTTCAATCAGCTCATGAAAATCTTTCCCATAAGAAGATGCAGATGTCTTACTATGCCTTACCTGTACAGAGCCACAAAGATCGAGAAATATCATGAAGGAAGAAGAAGCTATAGGCAGACATATATTTTCTTTGGCTCTTTCATTTTTGGGCCATGATAAGAAGGGATAAATATACGTGTTATAGACAGTAAACTCACAATGAACCTTAAATTAGGCCGAAAAAAGGAAGTGAGAACAATTTTTGTTTCTTTTGACATTTGTAGTGACTTTAAAACATCCTCTCGAACCAGATTGGTAGCTGTAGCAGTCAAAGCCATCAGAGGTATATCAAATTTCAGGAATTCTAGCTTTCTAGTACTGAAATTCTCCCTTAATGCAGACAGTTGTCTGAAAAAAGAGAACACTTGATTAAAAGAATTGAAGTACATGTTATAGTAGAGACCATCAAAGTATTACAAAACACACACGACATGAGGAACATAAACCATATCTTATTACCGAATACAATAATAGAATGATCAATCATATGAGTGATGAAATCACAACAGCTCTGAATGCATTGATTACATAAACCATACCTTACGATCAGTTGAGGTGCTCTGTGTATACCAACCAATAAAAGTAATGATTATCGAACAATGTGGAGTAGAAGGGAAAATACAGACCTGTAGTCTGGCCGGAAATCATGGCCCCATTTAGAAACACAGTGCACTTCATCAATTGCGAACAAAGCAATACCACGACTTTTTGCAAGCTTCTGTAGTGATTCAATCAATCTACATGCGATTGAATTGCAGTTATCAGACACTTAAAGAAGAATGATTTTTTATCCAAGAAAAAAAGGACAATCCGTATGACTAGAAACTATAATCAATAAAGCATAAATCCCTAACCTTACCTTAGAATTGTCTCCGGACATACATATACTATACTATAAATGCCTCTCATTGCTTTCTGTTCAACAGTATTGTCAGGTTGCCCAGACCCAAGAAAGCAAGCGTTGATCCCATGTCTTGCTAGCTTTAAGCATTGATCATGCATCAGGCTTATTAAAGGTGAAATCACAACCACCACTTTCCTAGACAGCAATGCAGGAATCTGAAAGCACAAAGACTTTCCTGCCAAAATGTAATTATGAATAGAAGCACAAAGGCAATGGAGTTGAGACAGGTGAAGTCAAAGAATGATACCAGATCCCGTTGCAGCCAGGACAAGACAGTCTTTATGAGTTACCCAAGCAGTCAGGGCTTCTTTTTGAAAACTCTTCAAGCATGAAAAGCCAAAATGCTCTTGCAAGAGATTGCTGGCTTTCTGCTCCCAATCTGATGAACTGTCCCATTCATCCAGGGAATCAACCTTACAATTTCCTGACAATATATTGGAATCAAGTACAATATCCGTCTTTCTTTTTGTGGATTCATTAGTGGCTTGGAGATGGTCCAGAATGCTAGACTGTCGAACATAACTTACGGAATGGGACGAGGCCAAGTCCTTTTTTCTGAGACCCTTCTCGTTGCCCTTGAGAAATTTGGAATTATTAATAGTAACAGGAGAAGATCTACCGCTATTTCTACCAGCGTTATTTAGGATAAACTCCACAGCACTATGAGTCGATGGACCTACTGCTTTCAAAGCCTCCATAACATTGGCATATTCAAACCCCATTTCTAGCATTTCTGCAATGGCTTGATCGGAAGATGCGTCCTTACTATCCATGACATTCCCTCGCGACAAGCTCGTGAAACTAGTAAACTTTTTGATGGAAACAAAGCTCAGTAGAACTACTTTAAAAGGGCGTGAATTAAATACTTGTTCCCCTGTGAATACGAAAGCATCTCCAGGAGTTTCTAACCGGGATTGAGACAAAAATGTTCAAATTGAAACGAACGATATCGCTATTATCCAAACTTCGTATAGACTATCACTGAAGGGTTACCACACAAATCAAGAAGATATATTTAACAACCACTTGAGGAAATTTCACAGTGAACTTTCATGTCTCAGCAATTATTAAGCACAGGAAGTGTCATCCGACCTTCTGGCCAGGACCAAAAGAATAAAAGGCAAGACTGTGAAACGACTAGTAGGACCCCAAGGTCAAATAGCCTCTGATTGCAACCCATTCAAGCATTTAACAGCAAACCAAAGTAGAGCTTCATCTCAAAATTTCCGAGGCCCGGAAGGAAAATAGCAACTTCTCGTCCAAAGCGGCAAGGATTCACGATTTTAGGATTTTGAGAAATAGCGGATCAACTTCTAGCGGGAGAGTTCAAAAGGAAAAGCGCGTGCGTTAGGTTAGAAACGGTGCGTTTTGGTCTCTTTTCCGCGCACTCTGGAGAGGATCCGAATTCCGAACGGGGTCTGGCCCGATGTTTTGACTCCGCTAGACGATGTTCGCTTGCTCGATGCGCTGGAAACTCGGGAAGTTTCAGGTTGTCGCCCGTCATGAGCTATTTCCTGGTACTCTTGTCGTTCTTCAGTTCTTTTTTGCATTCATTTTCTTTTGCAATGCTTTAGTTCGAATAACC
Organism: Vachellia collinsii; assembly: GCA_006871305.1. Lineage (NCBI taxonomy): Eukaryota > Viridiplantae > Streptophyta > Magnoliopsida > Fabales > Fabaceae > Vachellia > Vachellia collinsii. The sequence continues at coordinate 14,647 of QFDD01120189.1, forward strand.
TTTGTTTCTTAGTCTTAACCTGTTATTCGTTTTCTTCTCTTGATTCGGACCGGACTTGTGTTGCAGAGAAGGCTTGCTCATTCTGGCAGTGGCAGAAGCTCTCTCATTCGGGCCATAGCGATCGCCGCTACTGGTTCGGGTCTCTTGTACTCCAATGGTGATGCTAATTTGGGTGAGCACGTTAACCTCTCTCCTCGACAATGAGTTGAGCATTCCTGAGAAACGTTGTGTGTTGATTCCTTGATTCCAATTTGGATGTTTCTCTTTGAGTTCGTTCGCACTTAGCCATTCAGTATATGCCTAATTTAACAACTAACCAACGGTTCTGCATTTCTTGGCTTCCAAAGACTAGCAGATATCAATTAACTGTCATGTCCGTATCTGACTACCTTGGTTTCAAATTTAGGAGCATCGGCGACGGTGCACATCCCCGAACGGTTGCGAGATTGGCAGTTGCTACCTGAATTGTATCCTCGAAATTTGCCTTTTTCCTTGGATCATGGTCTTTCTGGTATGCCCTTATTTCGCTAGAACTTGGAATTTTCCTCATCAATGCATAGAGGTTGGTATCACATTAATGTCTACAATTTTTAGGAATAATTCCACTCTATTCTTATAAAGTCAGTCCTGCTCCATCATCTGACGTACCAAAGGAAGCTTCTGGGGTTGTAGCTAATGGCGCAAAGCCTTGTGATTGTTTGAGTAGAGATACCATCGCAAATGCAGCTGCTAAGGTTGGTCCAGCTGTTGTAAATCTTTCAGTTTCACAAGGTATGTGTTTCTCAAATTGGGATCTCTTCACGCGCATTATTTGAATTTTGGTATGCTACGGCGTTTATTCTGAGATTATGCATCAACCTTGTAGGGGTTTATGGTTTGACTACTGGAAAGAGTATTGGCTCTGGAACTATAATTGACAAGGATGGTACAATATTGACTTGTGCACATGTTGTGGTTGATTTTCAAGGCCTGAGAAGTTCATCCAAGGGGAAGGTTTGTGTTCATGATGGAGCATATCACTCAAACATATATTTGCAACAATGCTAGACTATAACTGTTGTAGATTTATATGATGTACTTGTGAGAGCATGAATGGGCTCAGCATGATAGAGCTTAACTCAAAGCCAACTGTCAGCTAGATGATTGGCATTTTGTATAGATTCTTATTCTGGATGATTGTCAAATTATTGGTAGTCCCTGCTCTGTCTGTCGATCTTGACTTTAGGTTATAGGGTTGCTTAAATATAAACAATATATCTTATATCTTGCTCACCCAACTGAGATATATCATGATGCTATGTTCTCTCTTATATTCGTTTTAAATAATAGATCCCTACAAAACTGACTGGAAATGGGTGTTTGGCTAGCATACTTTAGGATTGCTCACGGATATGTTTGCAAAAAAGTATGACAATAAGTTACAGGGACTGGGAGTAATGGATAAAGAGTGGCCTTGTGTTTTGGTTGTTGCTATATGGGCTTGGTCTTATGACTTTTTTTCTCTTTTTGTTTTTGGGTGAAGGTGCAATTACAAGGACGTTAACCAGTCCAAAAATTATGGCATGCGCTAAACATGCTATAATGGCTTAACTGACTAAACCTCTTGTTTTGACATGTGTTAAACATGCTAATCTTATGATATATCTTCATATGGTTATTTCTTCAAAATCTTTACTTGAAAATGTCATCTCTTATTTAGTACCTCCAAGCGGCAAATCATTGATTATTCTTATAATGTGTGAGATATGATAGTATGCTTTGTTATTTTGTTAGTTTGAGACAGTTAAGACATCGTGTCACAGATTAAGAACTTATAGTAATGCCTATGGAAATTGTTTTCTGGCTTATAAAGTAAATGGCTGATCTGAAACAACGACCAACTTTACAGGTTGATGTGACTTTACAAGATGGAAGGACATTTGAGGGTACAGTGGTGAATGCTGACCTGCATTCCGACATTGCTTTAGTTAAAATCAACTCCAAAACCCCACTACCAGCAGCAAAACTTGGTTCTTCTAGCGGGCTTCGTCCTGGAGAGTGGGTATTGGCAATAGGCTGTCCACTTTCCCTTCAGAATACTGTCACAGCTGGTATTGTAAGGTGTGAAGAATAAATTCTGACAATGACAGATGTAACCCTGGTTTAAGTTATTCTTTTGTTACTCATTTCGTCATTCTCATCTAAAGCCATTGTTGTTAAGATTTAAGAACAGTGACCTATTGTGAGACCTTGAGGTCTACTGTGGTTAAGTAAAAAGAAGCTTAGTTCTGTGATTTAGACTAATGAACTTCTAACGGTCTTGATTGTTATTTCCTTTCTGGATATAGTTGTGTTGACCGTAAAAGTAGCGATCTGGGTCTTGGTGGTGTGCGAAGAGAGTATTTACAAACAGATTGTGCAGTTAATATGGTATGTCTCCATCTCTTCTTCCCCACAAGCTACCAGCCTACCATGCATGTGGCATGCAGAACAACTGAGAACTTGCATAAATGTTCAATCTACCTGTAAGTTTCTTCTGATGCTGTATAGGGAAATTCTGGTGGGCCTCTTGTTAACATTGATGGAGAAGTTGTTGGTGTTAATATCATGAAATTGCTAGCTGCTGATGGATTGAGTTTTGCTGTTCCAATTGACTCAGTGTGTAAAATTATAGAGCACTTCAAGAAAAGTGGGTATGTTATTAATTCTAAACTATCTCACTGACTTGGCTTTGAAAGTCTGGCTGAACTTTGTTTTGTAAATTGATGTTAGTTTTCCATTTGTGTTATTTACGACATTTAGATTTGCTGCTTTCACTGATAATTTGTTTGTTTTGTTTTTAATTTTTAGAAGAACTGTAAAAAATTTGTTGCAAATACTGTAAAAAAATTTCAGCTAGAATTATGGATAAAAGATTTTCATGTCAAGTTCCTGCTTGTGGATTTATTCTCGCATATTGCCATATTGGAAGGACAAACAAGATCGCTGTGTTTGTACAGGAGAGTTGTACGGCCATGGCTTGGGCTCAAAATGATTGATCTTAATGAGATGATCATAGCCCAGCTAAAAGAGAGAGATCCTTCATTCCCTAACGTCAGCAAGGGCATTCTTGTACCTATGGTAAGTCCCTAGTTGATCATTTACGCTAATGATAAATGTTAATGCTGTCAACATCCCAAGACAATCAACAAATGACTCTTGTCAATTCATATTTTGGTAATTAATCGAAGGGTATATGTAGTGGTCAGAATCCTTGTACTTTCATTAGTTTACGAGATTAATCGTTGGAATGGTTTTTAGTCTGGCAGGTTTCTTGCCCGTGCCTCTAATCTTCCAAGTTTTTTGACCAGGTAACTCCGGGGTCCCCTGGTGATCGAGCTGGTTTTCGTCCTGGTGATGTTGTTATTCAATTTGATGGGAAGCCCGTAGAAAGGATCAAGGAGGTATTGACATTTTTTGTTCTGTGTCGTTGCTAATTCAGGTGTGCTGCGGAGAATAGGTATCCACGGCAATTAACGTCAATCTCATTCTAAACTTAGTGCTATTATAGACTAACGTGATATTGTGAGGTTCTGATGTTGATTATTGTCCGGAGTCCATATTCGATATGCTCTGAAGGACTTGCACAATTATTTCAGGTGGTTGAAATAATGGAGGACAGAGTTGGCGTGCCCATTGAGGTATTGGTGAAAAGAGCAAGGGATAAAGTGGCGAAGCTAACTGTTATTCCTGAGGAGTCCAATCCCGATTTGTGAGAGGCACGTAAAAATGTTCCGTTTGGCATTTCCAAGGGCTGCCCAGCACTTTCTTTTCTTGCAAAATAATGTTTATTAATTATTATTTTTAAAAAAAGCGCATCTTTCTTTCCATTTTCTCATAACCATAGACATTCTCCTAATAGTTTGAGGCACCGTTGGATATTAAAATGGACTGTTCTAACGGAGATTTAAAGTTTACCCCATTGTTAAAAACTAACCCTGTTGATAAACTTAAACTATGGTAATAAAGCGGGCCCTAACTGTTAAGATGCTGGAGTAGGGTTGGCAAAATGGGAAATCCGTCTTGATGGAGCGGTTTTTTTTTTTCAAGTCCACACCCACCAAGGCACCAATTAGTACAACCGCTAATGTAGGTAGAGCCCACGGGTTTGAGGGAGTTGATGGGTTAGCCAACCCACCTTAGATGGACTCGGATTGGCAAAATGCCAAGTCCCCAAAGTGTAGGCCTTTTCAAACCGCGTGTTGGCCCTTGTCACCTATAACTAAACTTAACCCTATCGGTAATGCACATCTTTCTATTTTAAAAACCATTTTCACTTCACGTGACACACCACCTTCAAACATTTTATAGCAAGGTCAGAAATTACAAATTAGTTAAGCGTTTCTTGGCTCTCCAGCGTGCAATCGCATTCCTGCAAGGAAACGTGAACCATGTTGACGTTACCCAGGTGTTGTTTTACAAATTAAACTAAACGGCTACAAAGCCAACCAATTCAGCAGGATCTGAGGAAAATAAAAATGTTCACGGCATAGAAAAAAGGAAGCAAAGCCAACCTCATTTCTCAAGATTAATAAGGTTTATTTATCAAATGTTCAGAATTAGTTCTAAAATCACTTTCACATAAATCAAGGCAAAACTCTTCTCACATTTATCTCGAATTGTGTACAAACTTTTTAAAAATTAATACAAACAAGCTATAAAACTTCATGCACATAATTACGTATGCGTCCAAAACTTTAACACTCGACTTCGTTCGCAATGACTGACTGTGCGTCCATTAGACAGTCACCATTCATTTGCATAATTGGATTAATGATAATGATATCCTCAGCTCGACAGAGTGGGAAAACGTTAAGCCCTGTAAATAATTACGGATATTTACAACCTCTACTACGTTCAGCACAAAAGGGATGACGAAAACATAATAATATTCACAATGGCCACCAAAAGATTATTACATGATTCACCCAATTCTAGAATATTTCTCCTGGCTTCAAGAAGTTATAATATTCAACTTGGCTCATTTCCCCACCATTTACGGGATCAAACTGGCATCGATAGAAGCTGCATTGAAAATCCAATTAATTGCATCAAAATTTATTCCACAGCACGATAAATAGTTTAACATCACATAATTCATAACATAAGGTAAAACATTTGAGTCTATACGAGTCTTGCGAAATTGAGTACACACTTTAGTATGCCTTCAGGTTAATGATGCTGACTTCGAACAATATGCCCAAAATAATACGATAAAATCAGATGTCACACAATTTCCCTCCACCCACGCCAACATCGTATGACATGTCACAGCTTAAATCAGCTTTTTTCAGTAGTTAGGGATGCCCCTTGGCAAAACTTTAAAGGAATAAGCATTGATTAATCTGAATGGGGAATGAGCGGGGGTAGAAGAGAAGCCTTTCTTTTTTAATGACAAGAGAAACAAATTTTTAAGTTCTACTTCACAAACCATATTTCCAATATGATATTCCAGTCAACGAGCCTAATATGTCTAAGAAACAAAATTTATTCTCAAATACCTTCCATCCATCCCAAGTATTACAATTGTGTTCTTCTGGTGGCCAAAGGCAACAATATATTGCAAACCTTCATGCAAGCGAAACTGCGCCACAGACCATTCTGAGCTAAAATACTTGGGCAGAACACCTGTGAACTCAGAATTGAGAGTATATATGCATAATCACTTTTACATCATTTGTCAATTGTAATTACCAAAAAATGCACTCAATTTCATCCATGACAGAAGCATAATTATTCATTGCGTACAAGTGAACAAACCTTTTATAAATGAAAGAGATGAAACTGCTGACGGATTAGCAGGATTAGATTCAGGTGCACTCTGTACTCTCTCATGGCCCAGTAGTCCTGAATCAACCTTCAGATTGAAGACATGAACAGTTCCTTTGTCACTTGAGACAGCTAGCCACTGTGCAGTAGCAGAAAAGGCCAGGCTGTATATCTCTGCACGATCTGCACCCCTCCTTACCTGAAAATATCATCCAATCCAACTAATTTAGAAATGCCGTCCCAAATAGTTATTTAGACAACCTAGTATAAGCCTCCTCAAAACATAAGCAGAATCATTTGCAGGATATGAACAATAACGATATTTAAAAGGAGAAACACACACACTTGAAGAATGAAACTCGAAGAGATCAAACCCCAGAAAGAAGTCGGTCAAAATTCCAAAAATTGAATTAGGAAGTGCATGCCTTTGGGTGTCACAATCTAGCAGTGAAATTTAGGCTCCCCACGTAGGCAGTTAGCCTCAATGCTTGACTGATTAGTCTACACTTCATAGCATTATTTATATAAATATACTACATAGAATAATTATATTAATATACATGCTAATATACTGCCCCAACCATGGCCTGAATCTTTCATGGATTATCTCATTGCCCATGTCTAGCCTGCAATTCAATCCATATTCCAAGATAAGGGTGTTAAACCTTCAAATTCTAACTCCAATTGTGATCATCCAACAAATTCAGCTGACAAGCCAATTCTTGGAACTGTCTCCGGTATCAGAACAGTTTTAAACAAACAATCCCATCACAAAGCAACAGCAAATAAGATATACATCCAACTGACAGGGACAAGAGAATAAGAACAACGAAAATTTACTCATTTGAACGGCTCAACAGCTAACCAATTAGTGTGTCTCAGCCGCATGCATAAAGTCATTTCCCTTTCAATGACATGCTGTTCCAAAAGTTCAGGCACATGATGGAGATTGCATGGAACAGGTAACAACAATAAGTGTGTGTGTTCCAATGTGATGCATTGACATTTCAAAAAACGGTGAGTTCTAACGCATGTTAGGTATGATACAACCCTGAATACACTTTTAAGTTACCAATGACATCTAAAGTTTCGCAAGAGCATCGTCTCTACATCCGTGTCTATGCTATACAAATTGACGATATTAATAGACCAAACAAAGAGCATCCAGATAAAATATCAGTGGCCGGCATTTATTATCGCAGCCACAGAATATCTACTTTCAGCAAATTAGTAGGTGTCTAGAGACTAGCGCATTTCCTATATACATCAACATCTGGGAACCAGAGAATATCTTGGGAAAATATTCGCCTCACCCGCGCATGCATGACTCATTAGCTGTGAACAAAAAGCACTGAAATTTTTTTTTTCACAACTTCAAAGCGTAATTACACATGTACATCTATAGAAGTAGGATAACAGACATGGGCGTCCGAAAACAAGCTTTAGATAATCCAATAAAACTACCTCTTGGAGCAATGAACCGTCCAATGTATTGAAAATCCTGACCAGAGTTCCCTTGCTGCTGGCAGTGGCAAGCAACCGCCCATCCTGCGTAAGCGAGAAGCAAGCTATTCTAGAATCGTGCGCCATTATGAACTTGGTCCGCTTTGAGGCGTAATGCTCGACCCTCACCTGACCCTTCTGCAACCCTGGACAGACCAACACCATTGTCCCTGAAACATGCGAAACCTCACAAAGTCCATTCGGGTTGGCCGTTGTCTCAATTTGGTGCAACAATTCAAGATCTGCGAAATTATATACGAATATCTTATGCACCAAAACCACTATGATTCGGTCCCTTCTAAGACGAACCCCTTTGACCTCGGATCGAAACGATAGCTCGCCGATGCACCGGGACTGATGATCATCCCAAATCATTACTTTGTTACTCGGGTAAATAGGATCAGCTCCGCCACCAACAAAGGCAAGTATGTTGCAACGAAACAACATCTGAACTAAACCGATTCCACCACCAGCACCAAAGTCCCGCCGAAAGATCTCGCGGAATGGATCGCAATTGTAGATCCGGAAACCATGGTCCGTGCCCGCGGCGAAGCAGCCAGAATCCTGATTGAAGGAAATATGGAGGAGGGTCGGAATTCGGGTGGAATCTGCATTCATCATGCGGTTGGGAGAAGTAGGGTTTGGGGAGGGAGGAGAAAAAGGGCCTGGTGGAGGAGGTTCATCAGGCTCCGATTCGGTTGCCACAAGGGTTTGCGGAGCGTGTGCCATCAGGGTGATGAGAAGAATTCCTAAATCTAGGATTAACTATGGAGAGGAGACAATAAGTATGGGACTGCACAAGATAAAATGACTTGGATTGGGAGGAAGATGATGGTGGCAAGTTGTTTCCCTCCAGACGGATGCTCCAGTGTGACCGAGCAATTAGCCCAGAAATATTTACCCCTTACCTGCCCTATTTGCCCTTCAAAACGGTTTGTCGTTTTCTCCAACGACAGTCATTGCCCACCAGATGGGAGAATAATCCGAAAGACGGAGGAAGGAGGAAAACTGATGCGAAAAACGCTCACCTTTGTTTTGTTTCATTGCGTAGAAGGAATGCTATGCACCATGGTAATATACTCTCTTCGAACAGAAACTGAAAAGAAATATACTCCGTCACTTGGAAAAATGTCCACAGGGGCTCCTACAGCGACCGAAGAGCCATGAAATCTGATACTTCCTCTGCTAAACTTAAAACTTCATTTATAGGGTAATTTGTATCTGTAATAGAGACAAAATCTTACCATCAAAACGAGAGGAAATATAACAGAATTGCTATAGAATGCGCGTAAAATACCAAAGGGAGTTAAAAAAACTGCGAGTGTCGTATAAGTTTAAAAACGAATTAAACCGATTGAAATAAATCAAATCAACTCAAGCAAAACTAACTTGTAAAGTAAGATTTGGTTTGGTCTCTTCTTCATCTCAAAATCAATTTGTTTGCTTGGTTTTCCTTTTGTTTTGTTTTCAATTTGAAGCAAAACGAATGTCTCCTTCTCGTATATTTAATATTTAGCCCACACCAACATCATGTTAGCCCAAATCCAACTGTATTAGCACCAAACTTTATGGGGTCCAGTGTAGCAGAGTTATTACATGAGCACAGGGCCATCTCCTCCTTGAAATTCAAGAGCATGTAGGGAGGACTAGGGAGGGAGCACGGGCAGTTTTGAAATTTGGCAGTGTTTTTCATAGAGCAAAGTAACGTTCCCTCGCAAAACTAATGAAATAATTTCTGTCAAACTGGTTTTCAGATTGGAAGGAATCTCTCTCGCACGGAACACCACATTGGATTCTATTGCTTCTTTCTTTCCATTTTAACGAATCATTACAAAATGGGAAATATGAAACCATTACAACCATGAAAACTATCACAGGCTATATTGCAACGCATCAAGACACAAATACGGCGAAGGGAGGGCCTCAAATAGCATCGGGTCATGTAAGAAAATCGAGGAGGAGAAAAGAGGCAGCATAAAGCAAACAAGATTTCACTGTCACGGTGAGTACATTTACATTGTTTAGCCCAAAAACCTTAAATATGCCACACTCCTGAACAGCTCGCCCTTGGCCCTAAATATCGGACCCCCCCCCCCCCCGGGGCATCCTTAGCCATGATTGTATTCGTTGCTATTCCCATCGCCCGGGCGATTCATCCACAATCAAACTCGCTCGTATTTATCTTCAATTAGGTGAATCCGTCGAATATAGTGCCATTTTATCAAAGTGGATGATAAGGCACATAGCCAAATAAACCCGTCAAGTTGGTCACAACGTCGTTGCACCTAGTCAAGAGGCTTATCATCTGCTGTGATATATCAACTGTATTTGCAGTAACTGATGCACTTGTGTTTATAATATTGGAAGTATTTCTGGGTGCCATTTCAGAATTATGCAAATTATGTTGGGGGACTTTCGTATACTGAGCGGGAAAGGGAGGAATAGGCAACGGTGGTTGAGTAATGACCTTTTGAACGTTCTTACTATTAAAATCCATTGCAACAGACGAAGGTGCACCACCATCGGCCAAACTAGCACCGGTGAAGTTGTTCCTATTACTCAACGTTAACTGCTCTCCCCTACTACCTTCCTCTCCGCCTAACATGAATTTTACACGTGGAGTCCCTTTATTACTACCTCCATTACCAGTTACCTGACCTGACTCATCACCAGAGGATTTCTTCAGACAAGATTTAAGCTGGATCGTCGGCTGTGGAAGAGGATGCTGAGATGACACTGATGTTTGCCTCTGAACCACTGCAGGATCCTTCGCACGAGGAGTCAAAATAGTGCTATCATCTCCCCTTACTTTGGCAGCTTCAGAGTCTTCGGCTGCAGAATCCCCTAATTTCCGGAGGTGACACCTCACAACCACATTGCCAAATAAGGAATTGTTGCCTACAGCATATTTATATGCAGCTTGAGCATCATTCTTGCGCAGGAACACGACTCGACATGTCGAAGTTGTCCAAAACACACGGAGACCTGATTGATCTATTGGCCCAAAACGAGCAAACCTTGCCTTCAGCTCTGCAACAGATGGAAGCGAAGTTTGGGGAGGAAACTTGATCACCAGCATGGTGGGTTCAATCGCCTTAGGTGGAGATTCCATTTTCTTCTTTATTGCATCTGGTTTCACTAACTTGGGTGCAGCAGAAACCAAGGACTCTTTTCCCTCTCCTCGCCGGGCTTCAGAAGTTTTCTGACTGACCACCTTTTTCTCTCCTGCCAGAGCCTTAATATCCTTGATTTTCTTTAACCTCTTTGCAGCAATTTCTTCTTGACGATCAGATGGGTTCCTTTTCCGCCCAGCTTTTGTTGGATCATCTGACCGAACAATGTGTTTTACAGGTTTTACAAGTGATGAAGCTCTCACACGATCATCAAGAGGACTATCAGATTTTACAAGTGGTGAGGCATGGCGAAAGTCAAGAGGTTCATTATCTGCTGGGGGTGCCAAAACCAAGCTTTTCTGGTAAACAAGAGATCTGAACCGCAAAAAAAACTGTCTAACAATTGCAGGGGTCTTTCTTTCAACACCATGAAAAGGATCTAAGGCAAGAGCTTGCAGATCACACAAAAGTTGCGGTAATTCATATCTAACATCACCTGTGCCATCCAACGGAAGCAAATTAACATCAACCTGCGCTTGTTCTGCCTGAATTTCCTCTCTAGGAGTCAAGTCAACAGAAAATGGTTTTCCCATCAGTTTCCCAGACGTTACATGTTTCTCCAGTTGGTAAGAGGTTGTTCCTGGACTCCGGTCTTTTTTCTTTTTCTTTTTCTTTTTCTCCCCAATAGCAGAATGCTCAGAGTTCAAGTCATCTGCAGGTCGCTTATGGGCTTTTACCTTCTTCAACACACCATCATCATTGACTGTGGCTTGCTTTGCTTCAATTGGGGGTGTCCCCTTAACTTGACTCAGGCCATTCCCTGCTTCCGCTACAGTCTTAATTCTCTGATCTGATGGCTGAAATTCATCAGGTGGTCTTGAGAGCTTTACATTCCCTTCATGTTTAACATCAAGAGAAGTTTCCCCTTCCAAATGAGACGGCTGTGATGCCTCCCTAATGAGTCTTGGCACAACAGTCTCTCTAGAAACATCCAACACACCCATGCCTTTACTTGCAACATCCTTCTCAAAACTTCTGACCATTTCTTGAGAAAGCTCCTCCTTTCCTAGCTCAAGACTTGGCTTCACATCTGCATGTACAGATTGTGATGTAAGATCATTGCCAAGTTGAGCCTGAGCAGTCACAACTTTTTCAAGATCTAAAGTTGAATTTGCACCATCCTGGCAAATGAACCCTGTGTTTTCATGTTTGTCCGAAATTTGAGGTGCCACAGACACAGGTGGGGCCCTTTTCTGAAATACATAACGGCCAGCTGCATCAGGTGCCTCCTCTTTGTAAGCTGACTGAACAGAGTTTGTGGACTCATCTCTCCGCTTAAAAAGGTACCTATCCTTCTTTGAACTGTCCTTAACTTTCCCGTATTTAGAATTCTTTCCCCCACCCAAAGCTTCGGCCATCACCAGTGGACCACTCAAAGGAGCTGGACAACATAACAAAAAATAACGATTAAAAGAAAGAAAAGGAAACATTCACATATGAGGAAAAAAAGAATCTCAATGAGTTAAAATGACCAGATTTAATTCAAATAAAACCAAAAGTTGTTAGACATAAGTCACAAATATGAAAACTTACATATTCTTAATTACTCTACTGCATATCTACACAGATTAAGTAACTTTGCAGTGAGACATATATCTCGTAGTAAAAGCTATTGAAATACATTACAAAATTATTTAGAGACAAAGCTAGAGAAATGTCAGTAATCTAGTTAGTTTAAAGCATGAAACTGGGAGAGACTAATTCCACTCCCCTTCTCTTGTTGGTAAATAGTTATTTTCATCTTTAACTGCAGCCACAGAATTAGCCTCATAAGCTGGTTCTGCAGCTCAGAAAAAGTTGTAGCCGATGAGGTAATGCTCACCTCAGCCTCTCCCATGGCATTAGTTACCACATTCGTTCAAGCCTTACAGCAAGTAATTAAATATCAGCAATATTTTGCACGTCAATTCTTCCTTAGCTACAGTACAGCAGGATCCCTATTCTATACCTAGGTGGCTACGGCCTTATCCTGATTGCATCCCTCTTCCTAGTTCCCTGATTAAGGATTATTATATATGGTAAGGTAAGATTCCTCTAAAGGAACACTATGCGAAAAAGGTCAAAATGCACCACGCTTTAGCTAAGAAACGAAGGCTGTGTACAGGGTCGCTGTCACCCACTCTTAAGAGTTGGTCTCGGAAAGTCCCCTTGCCCTGGTTCTATAACGCTCAAGTCTTTCAAATCAAACAGGATCTCTTCCATACTAAAATAATTGCTGAAAATGCCATCATTGTCCCTCAAAGTAGGAAAGGATGCCAAAAAACGAAGTGTCATCTTGTAACTCAGCTCTCCAAAATCATTAAATGTGAAACAAAGACCAGGTCTAGCATGTGGTATCAAATAAAAATGGAAAACGAGGAAGAGCATATACCTTTAGGAGGCTGCCTCACAGGTTGATTTAGCAGATTAACCTGAGAATGAGAAGGCCGCTGTGGTTGCACTCCAAAAGCCTGCGCATATGTCTCATCATATTGCTCAAACACTGCCCGTCGATAGGCAAAAGCTGTAGCCCTGTTCTTAATAAAGCTAATGCTTCGTTGGTCGCCACCAAGGGGAGCCAAGGCCAGCTGCTTTATAAAAGCAAGAGTTTCAACAGGCTTAAAACTATTTCTTGCCCTCCTGATCTGACTATCAGAGTAGACACCCCCCGGTTCATAGTCCTGCACATCGACAGATAAGTACCCTTGCACGTTCGTGAGACGGAAATTGTTACCGTTCCTGCATTTACAAGCCAAGCCCAGGCCACACCTCCTGCTTGCTTCATCAACTGCCTCTTCCACGGCCTTTAGAAACGTTCTCGATTGTATCTGCTGTGATTTCTCAGCAAAATTTGAATCAAATGGGATAAGCTCAGCTGGTTCAAACCAACCGTAACTGCTATCACCAAAGAAAGCCACCAATACATGGCCCTCTCTCCTCGATCGACGTACTAGGGGAGACGCAAAAGCTTCATTGTATATGTGTCCCGGCCACCAGGGGTGGGATTTCACCTTTCCCCACACCATATCACCCACTTCAAAACCATATCCTAGACCACTTGATACTCCAGCTCTCACTCCGCCATTTCTTTCAGCAGCAACGTAATCATCAAACTCAGATAACAGAGATTTGCTCTCAGAACCAATAAACCTCTCTGCATCTGCTTGTATGCTATTCATATGCTCTTCTCGATCATGTCGAGCATGAGACCAATCCGTGTGATCCTTAAATTGCTCATTCTGAGCCTCGCGTCCAGTGAGAGAATCGTGAAACCGATCAACGGTTGATGCCTCGTGCTTAGCAGCAGAGACCATAGATCCCCCATCATCACCATCTGAACGAACCCTAACCCTAAACTCTTCCATCGAACTGACTGCTGATTTCTCAGATTTCACCTTTCGGGAAAGCCCGTTATCATCATCGCTAGCCGAAGCTCCCGAATCAGGCACGGACAAAAAATTCCGAACCTGGTCGGTCACTCCAAGGTTCGAAGACTTCTCGTTGGGATTACCAGCACCGATTTCAGGAACCCCGTCATTCCTTGCAGATTCTTCTAACGCGTCTGATCTTCTCCCAAGTTTATCATTATCGTTCATCACTGATATCAGACGGAAAAAACCCGAAACCCTACCAACTTAAAATATGAGTCAGACCACAGAAAGCATGCCTTTCTATGGCTTTCACGCCATGCACCAAATCCAAAAGTTCCCCCAGAGAGAATGTAGGCGCGGGGCTGCCTCACTTGATTTCAAACCCTAACTCACTAAAATCACCTGAAGAAGAGAAAGGAGGAGGATAAAACGCCGCTCTTGTACTTCGCAGATGCAAGAAATGCCGGGTTCATCCAATTTTCATTTGCGAAAACTGAAACCCAAGGCCTCGTTTGGTGTGGGAAACGGGGTTTTATCTTCTGCGCGCTGGTAGGCCTTGTTTGGTTCAAGGAGCGGTAAAGTTAAATGAGGTTAGGTGATAAAATATTATAAAGTTTGTTTGATTAAAAGGGAAGTGAAGATAGCAGAAATATTTTAATAATTACTATTTGTTTCATTAGAAAGGATGAAGGAAATAACTTCTAAATTGACAGTTATAATTTTATCATTTTATTTATATTTTTTCTTTTATTTGTAATATCTATATTAAAATAACAATTTTCTATAATGTTTGAATTAACATTACTTTACTTATACATTATAAAATAATGATCTTTAAATATGATAATATTAATTTTTTGGCGAGGGAAAGATCTTCATTAACATAGAAACCAAAATATAAACTAAGTTCTTAAGCAAAACAAATGAATAAACGCAAACAGACAAACAGTAAAGAAACATTATCCATGGTCATCAAAAGTACAATCTTTCCCCTGGCAAAAAAAAAAACATAATAGCATTAATTTTAACATGTTATTCATATGGTATCAAAAACTTGTTGCTTATTCACGGAAAAAAAAAACACTTGTTGCATATTTCCCATGATATGACCACCTTCATATTTCCCTGGCACTAAATCAAAGTTGGATGAGTCAAAATTTTGTTGCGTATTGACCCATGAGCCATAAAACTATGGTAAATTAATCCATTAAACTAAAATAAATCAAATTAAGCCGAAAAACTATTAGAAGTTAAACTCCATAAAACTATGGTAAATTAATCCATTAAACTAAAATAAATCAAATTAAGCCGAAAAACTATTAGAAGTTAAACTCCAGGTGCTCGGCAATGGCAATTGACGGAGAGTAAGGAGCAGAGAAGAGGAAGGAGAGGTTGCCAGAATGGGTGAGATAGGAAGCGTGAGTTGTAACAGCCTAACACTCCTCTCTCATAGATATTATCCCTGTTTACAACTGTAACCAATAGTAAGGTTTTGTTTCTCTGGGTGCAACCTAGCCATCCAAAAAACGGGTATGCAAGAGGAAGGTATTGTGACATCCTGAGGTATTATCCCTGTTTAGCCGCCCGTAGGCACAGGGTTTTGTCCTTTTGGAATCTCATAGTCACTCAAAAGGCGCCTCAGATGTCAAATGCCACACCTTGACTACATATATGGTCTTCACTTTGGATGAGTCTATCCGATGTGGGACTTGAGCGCACCCTGCCTACTGCGTCTCCCTTCCCCCTTCACCCACTCTGAGGTCCCTCAGGGTGTTAGGTCCCTAGCAGCGCTTGGTGTTGTATCCGCACCCTTATAAGACGTGCTTTATTCCTCTTCATAACCAATGTGGGACTTCATATCCACCCCCCAATAAGGCCTAATATCCTCGTTAGCACACTGACCAGATGATTTGCTCTAATACCACTTGTAACATCCAAAAGCTCTCATTCGTAGATATTGTCTCTATTGCAAACAAAGCAAGGTTTTATTTCTTTAGGTGCAACCTAGTCACCCAGAAAACACGTCTACGAGGGGAAGGTATTTACATCCTTATAAGGCATGACTCATTCTCTTTCTCAACTGATGTGAGACTTCACATGAGTAAGGTTGCCGGTGGTAATGTCGGATTTTGCTAGTAGGGGCATGCCGAGACATTGTGGGAAGTGGCGAGCAGTGTTGGCAGTGTCAGAGCACCGTAACTCAATATGGTGAAAATGCATTGGAGCTTCATTTTGACTTCATAGTGATAACCCTATGAGGGCATATTCTTGATAGTGGGAGAGGAAAGAATGGTGAACAAATAAGGACAAACATATTCAACATGTACATGGACAATGTTGACCCATATTAGGCTAACATTGTTTCGAACTTGGACTACACCATCATACCT
>QFDD01120190.1:0-21502 GCA_006871305.1 Vachellia collinsii
AATTTTAGTAGCGGTTATACAACCGCTACAAAACATAGTGCGAGAAATTAAACGGGTTTTTACAATTTATATATATTGATATTTGTAGCGGTTTTTAAACCGCTGCAAACTTTTGGCGGGATTTTTGAAATTTTGGCGCAATAACTAGTAGCGGTTATAAAACCGCTGCAATATTTTGCACTGTTCTAATTTTAGTAGCGGTTTGTTGAGCGCTGCAATATTTTTTTCCCTTTTTCTCTTATTACAATTTAGTAGCGGTTTAATTTCCGCTACAAATTCTGCGACGTTTCATTTTGTAGCGGTTTATAAACGCTACAAAGTTAGTAGCGGTTGCATTTGTATGCGCATCGGTTCACGATAACCGCCACTAAACCTGTTGCCACGTTGAGTTTTGCAGCGGTTTGTAAACCGCTACTATATTTCCTGCAGCGGTTCAAAACCGCTACAACGACAAAAAATAACCGCTACAAAATCACTTTTTTTTTGTAGTGAATATATATATATAGTCCTTCTTGGATTTACCTTTTTAAAAAGAATTGATCATAAGTTTATGGTGAGTTGGGTTTCAAAGGCTTAATTGGACTAAGGTATGTCTCCAAATTTAGAGAGCAATATTGTTTCTATTTTAAATTCTATATCTATTATAATAACAGTAACATGACAATTTTAATCTATAGGACATAAAGTGACATTAGGAAGTTATTTTAATGGGTAGATTGACATTTAGAGCAATTGAAATTATGGCCTGTTTGCATTAGCTTTTTACTTTAAATTACGCTAGAAAAATATTTTTTACTGCTAATTCAAAAAGTAACTAGTTGTTGGAGGAATATTGTGGCACATAGGATTGTGATCTCATAGAATAAGATATGAAAGTGTAGGGAAAATGTGAGTCTTTGTATCTCATATCTTCTACCACAACATTATGCCTTTATCATACATTAATTTTTTTCACAAATACATGCATTACCAAAGAAAGAAGAAAAGAGAAGGGGCTAAAAGCCAAGAGAATTTTCACAAGTTTGTGTAGAGAAAATTTCCATGAAAAATTATGTGAAGTACAAGTCCATGAGAAAAATAAGGGTAGAAGCTTTATTTATAATAAACGATTAATTATTATTCTGTGCGCGTACATATGTACGGTGTTACAAATAAAAAGAGATCGAGGAAAAAAATTGGGTTATATCTAGATTACTAGAATATACATGCTATATATTAGCCTTTGACCATGTGACTAATAATATTTTATTCATAAATAATAATTAAAATTTAGAGTGACAATAGGCCTCCAAAGGTTTCGTTCGTATCACGATATCATTTTACATAATTGGGGAATTGAATTGTTATTTGTCCCTTTGTAAGCTAAAACATAGATATATATATATAGTGAGGGATTGAATTGGATAAACTTTGAAAAGTTAATTATTGTTAACTACTATCTTCAATCCTAAATATAAGATCTCTTTGTTAAGTATTTCCTCTAATTCTAAAAACAAGATTTTATATTAAGACATAATTTAATTAGTCTAATTGACTTGCACTCTCATTCTTTAAATTAAAATTGTCTCAGGATATTCTTTTCGAAAGGTAAATGTTACTAGGATTTCGTTAGAAGAGTTTAAAAGAGAAATTTCATGTTAAATTATCTTAAATGTGAATATCAGAAAAATATTAGCTAAAAATGTTAGTGAATGAATTATTTATATATAGCATTTAATGCATGTAAAAGTGGTGTCACAAGAAGAGATGAAGAGGGGGGGGGGGGAACTGGGACGTGTCAAGATATATAGGTGAAAAATACAACTCATTTTCATGAACCTTTTGGTAAACATCCTTTTAATTTCATGACATGTTTAGCGGTTGAAGTTAGAGTAATATACAACCTATTTCATAAATCCTTGACTACATAGCAGTCAACTCATTTAGAAAATTTCAAGAATTTTTTGTTGAAACCAAAACACTATTTCCACTCATTTGGGACCAATGTATGGGAACTTGGATCAGATCCACCGAGTCAGCCCAAAACCCCGGTGACCCAAGCTCCAATCCGGTCCAAATTGGTGTATGACCTCAAGTTGAGTCAACTCGGTCAACCCGTCGGGGTTAGTGGGTTGACCCAGTTAATTTTTTTTAACAAACTTTTAGTTTTTTGAAAAACCAAAATGAATGAATTTTTTTTTAAAATTTCAAATTTGAAAGTTAAAATAAAAAATAAAAAACATAACCCCTTCTCACACAAGCCCACCTTCGCGTTTGTATATGCTTACCTTCTTTTTAATTGTTTTTTAAAAAACTTGCATTAATGTTTTTTAAAAAAAATTTAAATTTCAAAGTTAAAAAAATTTAAAAAAAAACCCTTACCATATATATATTTTGATATTTTGGTAGGATGAATATTTTGAAATTGTAAATAATGTTGGATAATATATCATCTATAAGTATATGATTAGTTTGATAATTATTATTTTGTTAGTAATGAAATTTACTACTTAGTTTTTCAAATTTTCAATTTTAGATGGTTTCATTGTGTCAATATGTGATGAAATTTATTTTTTTTAATATTTTTATTCCTCATCAGTCTGACCCACTGACTCTTAACCTAATACATTGTCCGGTTTAGTCACTAATCCGGTTTCCAATACCTTGTTTGGGACTTCAATTTTTTTAGAATTGGTCAGATGCACATAATGTTTTTTATCATGTGAAAAAAAAAATACATAAGAAGAAATTATTAGTGATGAATAATGACGCCAAGGGAGCAATAACCATTATATATGGTGATATATTTGTCATGGAAACAAAATAAGAGAAGGAGAATTACACTCGGATCCCAAATAACAAAAGTTATTACTAAAAATTCCCATTAAATATTCAAATAACTAAGAAATCCCAATGGACATAAGTTTAAGGGAAGTTAATTTTAAAATAACCAAACTACTATCAAATGTGAATATCAAGAAAAAAAATTAGCTAAGAATGTTAGTGAATGCATTATTTATACGTAGCATTTAATGCATGCATAAGTGGTGTGACAAGAAGAGTGGAGAGGGGAAAAGAACAGGGACGTGTCAAGACATATATACAAGTGAAAAATACAACTCATTTTCATGAATTTTTGGTAAACATCATTTTAATTTCATAACATGTTCAGTGGTAGAAGTTAGAGTAATATACAACCCATTTCATAAATCTTTGACTTCTACGTAGCAGTCAACTAATTTAGAAAATTTCAAGAATTTTTTGTTGAAACCAAAATACTATTTCCAATCATTTGGGATTTTAATTTTTTTATAATCGGTCGAACGCACATAATGTGTTTTTATCATGTGAAAAAAAAGACATAAGAAGGAATTATTAGTGATGAATAATGACGTCAAGGGAGCAATAACTATTATATATGGTGATATATTTGTCATGGAAACCCAAAAAAAAAGAAGGAGAGTTACACTCAGATCCCAAATAACAAAAATTATTACTAAAAATTTCCATTAAATCTTCAAATAACTAAGAAATCCCAACGGATACAAATTTAAGAAAAGTTAATTGTAAAATTACCAAACTACTCTCTTTGCTTAATTTAGTTGTTAATACATGCCACAATAATGGTTAGTATAGTTAGCTTAGTTACCAATAACAAGCACGTATTAACAGTAATTGTAACATCATGTATTAACAACAAAAGTCAACCTATATACAAGTTGGCTATGCCTTTATTTTTTTATTAAAAAAATTGCAGGTTCCATAATTAAATCATGCGCTTAAGCTTATTACCCTCCTATTACATATTAACCTCACTATCATCGGAGCAGTTCCACCGAACATCGATCCATCATCAAGCTCATTAGTTAAAACAAACGGATCTCAGGGGACGATTGAAATGAATGCGTACGAATTAACAAATAGGACTTGAGGATGAAGATAGGATTTTTTCTCAATAGAATAACTACGAGGGTTGGTGCCCATCATGTGGGTTAGCAACCAAAATAGCAGATACGGATTAAAAATAGAAATGACAGAAGGACTTTTTTGTCTTTTTTGGGGGGAATATTAACAACTACCGTGTCATGTCTTAGTAATTTCACAATTATATTCTCTAACCTCAAGTCCCTTGTGCCTTTTCAATTATTTTTTTTGTTTACTTAGGACTTGAATATAGTTTAAAAAAATCATTTTCTTTGAATTACATATCAAGCTTTCTAAGAACTAGCCCCCCGGGGGGGGGGGCGAATTAAATAGCGAATAAATTGTGGTACAACGCTAATAAAATGTAGGATGAGTATTAACTATATTCATTCTTTATTTTAAACTTGATTAGCAGATTATCGCATATTTCAGCAAATAAGTGTTGGATTATTCATCACAAACTGTTTCTGCATATGATGTGGGATAGTTGCGGCAATAATTTTGACCACAAATTGCCCTTTTTGTCCCCAAGCCATGTCAATTATATAAAATAAAATGTGCATAGAAATAAATTTTTAAATTTAAAAAATCAAACTAAAAGTTAAAATAAATTTAGAAGACTAAATCTTATATTTTAGATTGCAATATAGCATGCATACATGTAAGAGAGACGACATTGAGATAGAAGATGAGTGGAAATATAAATGAGATAAAATATGTCAAAAAGAATATATAAGATAAAGAGCATGTTTGTTAATCAATTCTGAAAATCAATTTCACATAAGTCGAGACAAAACTCTCTCACATACTTACCTCAAATTGTGTAAAATCACTTTTCAAACTAAGGTTTTGTTACTTCTCAAACAAGCTCAAACATATAATTAAGCGGGGGTAAAAATAAAAGGAGAATATTAAATTTCAGATAAAAATAAAGTACTAATATAATTCTATTTATAAGTCAATTCTAACAAATTTTGCATGTACCAAGAAAGATATTAAACTTCACTACCTTTGCCTAAAATTCAACAGCATTATAATTTTATCTCTATTTAATATACAATATACCATATGAGAACATAGTCACTACAATATTATATGAAAGGTACATAAAATAATATATTTATATAAAAAATTTAATGACATGATTTATAAATATTAAATGGTAAGTCAAAATTCCCAACATCTCTGCTTATGACTTGAGGAATATAACTCATACTTAAAATCAACCCTATCTCAAAGAGTGGACTATCGTAAAGTATAAGTATATATGAAAGATCTAATTGTTAATTGTTAGTAGTAATAAATAATGGTTGGAGTTGATAGGCAAATATAGCATCACAAAGCGGTGGCACTCATTTCAACAATCGATCTTAATTAATGTGCAACATTCAAAACCTGACGAGACTGCCTCTCTACTGTGCATTGTTAGAGTCCCAACTTCAATTCTTTAAACCAAAACTTCAATTCTTGAATCATACTCACTTGTACTTTTCATTTATTTCAGTATCGCAATTCATCAGAGATCATCATGACCGCAAACAAACGTATTCAAGTTCGATTTAACTGCAATAACTCATGCCCTCCTATATACGTAATCCTATGTGGTCCTATCTCTACGGCGGGCAGAGGAGAAAATTTTTGTTTCTGTTTATGAGTCTCATCAGTTAAGTCATCTAATATGTTATAAATTGAACTATTTTTTTTTCACTTCTACCCTTATTAAAGAATGTGAATTGAATGAAAGAATAAAAATGAGTATTAATTGTTGGGACAAAAATAAAAAATGAGTATTAATTATTCGTTAAGTGATTTATATTATGGAGCAAACCATTCTTTTAAAAGTACTCTATATTATGGAACAGATGAGGTAGTAATATACAATTTTATATGAATTTATTGTTATATTGACTTTATTTTCAGGAGATATATTAATGTATATTAAATTTGATAAAATTAAAAGTTATTGAATTTTATAGCATAGCTAATAAGGTTTAAAGTTCTTTTTATGTGTAAAACATATTGAAAGTGATTTATAAATAGGATAAAGGAGTAAAGATCATCGCCATCATCTACACTCTTCTTCTTCCCCTCTATATATACTCCCTCTACAACAAACAACACCCTAACAAGTCCAATTCCAAAAATGGGTTTTCAGAGATCCCAAACACTTCTTGTTCTCTTGAATCTGATGCTTTTTCTCTGTTTGGTTAGCTCTCGCCAACTGATGAACAATGATCATCAAGTTGCAGAGGAAGAGAAGAAGAAGAAGATTGATGGTGAAGAAGAAGAAGCAAAGAAGAAGATGGACTTTGGTGGAGATGTGATGAATCCTGATCAAATACCTCCTGCTCCGTTCCCACCTTCGATTCCGGGTATTCCCGGATTACCGCTTCCATATCCATATCCAGTTCCAGTTCCTACTACTCCTATTCCTATTCCTTATCCTGCAGTTCCTATCCCTCCTTTTCCTGGTGTTCCTGGTATTCCCGGTATTCCCGGCATTCCCGGCTTTCCTGCTCCTCCTCCTCCTGCGTAGCTTCTTTTCAGATTTAGATTATTCTTCTCTGATTTTCTCTTCTTCTTTTGTTTCATGTCAATTTCCAAAGAAAGATAAGCACAAGATCTATATATATATGGCTCATCACTCAAGTGGAGTGTGTGTGTGTGTGTGTGTGTATACATATAATGGGTTGTGTGTTTATCTGTCATTGAAATTGGCATGCAACAAATAAAGAAGAAGAAATGGAGAGGATCCAAATTCCGGAAATGCATGACAGTGAGGATAGTTTGGTCATTTCAAAAGTAACCCTCTCTCTATATAATTATGAGTATGTACGTACGTAGTTGTGCTTGGTAATAAGATTGTAGGGTTCAATAATTTATATTTCTAGGTTTTGGTTTTGTGGACTTAACTTGCCTTCGTGGTTGTTGTAATAGTGATGCTCATCATCAGCTTGTGTTTGCCAAAACTTTTAGTTACGAGGTTCGTTTAATAAGAGAAGACAAGTGTATGTATGGAGCTTTTTGTGTAAATTAATGAAACATCTTATTTACTTATTTATAGCTTGCATTGAAATTTTTTTTTTAAAAAAAATAGTTGCATGCAGATGCGGACATGGTTCCAAGTATGCATAAGTTAAAAATAATAAATATGCAGGGAAAAAAATATTTACAAAGTTTATCGAAAACAAATAATTACCAAGTTTAAAAAATTGGTTAAAATTAATCAAAAATAATAAATATGTAATAAATGGACCTTTTCTTCTAAGCATGTCCTTATTTATAAGGGGCAAGTAGTGATGAGGAAAAGGATGAAAGAAAATATGCATGGAAAAATATGTAGGATAAGTAAAAAAAATCATTTCATATTAAGACAACCCTAAATAGGATTTTATATAAGGATCAAACTAATTCAAATATTGCAATCATGTAAAAAGGGCTGGAGGGAGTAATTAATCTTCTAGTTGTGCTTGGAATTATTATGAGTTGGAGGGATTATGTATCTAGCATCACAGACATGCATCCAAGTCCAAAAGGCATTTTATATATTTTTGGATAAGTATTGAATTTAAAAATAATTTAATCTCTTCCTCTCACTAAAACTTTTAAAACGGCAGCACCTCTATGAGAGGAATTTTACAGAAATAAGCTATCTTACGTGCCAATAAATAAATTAATTTAGATTATATTATATAGAATCATATAATTTTTATTTTTGAAAAAAAAAAAAAGGTATACAGGTCAAGCCCACGGGGTTGTAGACCGAGCTTTACATTAAGAGATCTGGCCTATTTGTTTAAAGAAATAGACCAGGTTAAGGGAAAATTACCACAAAATTATATTTGAATTAGTTAAACTCTAAATGCTATCATAAATTTGCTTAAAAAAATCAATTGCTATCAGACAGTATTTGGAGTTTTTTATATTTATGTGAAATGACATAAATACTCCTCATGTATAAAAAAAATAATGAGGCACCCTTGCCGGCTAGCGGTGGTAGCCATTGGCTGAGCTCTAGTCGCTAGCCGTTGGAACTCTGGTGGCCAGTGGCTTTTTTGGCATGATGGGCTTTTTCTTTTTTAATTAAATGGGAGCTAAGGTGGTGGAGGCCGTAGAATTTAATCTCACCCCACGTTGGTTACTCAATAGTTTGGTGACCATTGGGCCACTAAACCACTTTGATAATCTACTACGTGTAAATATATAACACATGTAAGTAAGTAACATTTCACGTAGTGACAACTCTTGTAATGTGAATAACAACATTTGTAAGGGTATGTATTGACAACTTCAATAGCAACATTTACTACAATCAACAGTGTTGTCATTACGTTTATCAGAGTTGTCAATACCATACGAAGAGCTGTCAACCAAATCAAGGGGACAACAGAGGCAGACAGCGGAAAAGTTGTCAATAACATAAGAACATTTGTTAATCCCTTTGCAAAAGTTGTCAATGGGCTAAGAACACTTGTCAACTCCGAGAAACAAAATGACAGATATTTTTTGCAAAATTCTTAGCCCATTGACAACTTTTGCAAAGGGATTGATAAGTGTTCTTATGTTATTGATAACTTTTCCACTGTGCTGCTTATGTTGCCCCATTGACTTGGTTGACAGCTCTTCGTATGGTATTGACAACTTCGACAAATGTAATGACAACACCGTTGAGTGTGATAAACATTACTATTGAAGTTATCAATACCTTTACAAATATTGTCATTCGCATTACAAGAGTTGTCACTATATAAAACGTCACTTATTTATATGTGTCATATATTTGCAAGCTGTATATTGTCAAATTGGTTTGATAGTCCAATGGTCATCAAACTTTTGATAGTCTAATGGCCATCAAACTTTTGGGGAACGAAGGTCCACTTTGGCTCCCATTTAATTCAAAACAAAAGTCCACTGTGCCAAAAAACAACCACTGGAGCTCCGGTGGCCAACACTAGAGCTTTAGCCAATGGCTACCGCCCTGGCACCGATAGGCCGCTGGAGCTTCAATGGCTGACAGTAGTGTTCCAGCGAGAGAGCCTCATTATTTTTTTTTAATACATAAAGAATATTTGTGTCATTTCGCATAAATATAAAAAATCCCAAATGCTACCTAATAGCAATTGGTCACTTAACATATTTATGGCAGCCTTTGAGGTTTATTTAATTCAAATGTCATTTTGTGATCATTCTCCCCAAGTTAAACTCAAAGTAGACTATGCGGTAAGCCTTTTATAAACCTTGGCTTATTTCCACCCCCATGCTCAATCAAGTACTAATTGTAAAGTTTTGGTAGAGATTTGGTGCCAAGATTTTGAATATAGGCAGTAACCAACCATGTTTCCTTACAATCATTGTTATAGCTAAAACCACTCCCTCCCATTCTTTTTATTTTACAAATATTAACTATGCCAAGTACGCAAAACAAACCAACGGTTAAAATTAGTTAAAAGCAATAAATGTATAAGAGATACAACTTTTTTCCAAACATACCTTATTTATAAAGATGATGAGTAAGAGAAAAAATGAATAGGAAAATAAATAAGAAAGATATGCAATTAACTGAGAATAAACATGGGAAAAGTGCATTAAATTTTTAAATAGAGAAAAATTATTGCTTATACAAATGATTATACACATGAAAGATAATGTTCTTCAATTAACAAACACATTTTAATGCACCTAGAGTTGCTTTTCAAGTTTCACTCAACACATTACAAAACATTAAAAAGAATAGATTGCGATAATAGGTGCTTTGACTAAAATAAGCATTCTGAAAATCATGTTTCCATCATATCGGATGTAAAAGGGAAAAAAAATTCATATTTTTCAGAATTTCTCCAAACACATAATAGAGTTGTTTAGGCTACCAAAAATCATTAAAAACAGTAGATCCTCCCAAGAAGCAAGTCAAGCAACCCTTTATCTCCATAAAACCATAGTTGTCAAATAATCTAGAACGACATCAAGATCATATTGGATACTATCCCTTTGACTAAAAACAAAAATAAAATGAGCCAGATATGAAACACTTTTATACTGCATTTCAAAAGCTGAAAATGAAGGGGGCATATTTTGAAGTTAACTTAAACTGGCAAAAATGTGATAAACTTGTGAAAATGAATGCAATTTCTCTCTTGCGTATTGTCACAATCCCTAACAACGGAGAAGCAGGACCCACCACTTCCCGTGAGTTAATAACCAAATGAAACAAAAACAGGGTGTCAGGGCAAAACCAAAAACTGTCAATATTCCCCCAGGAGTTTATGATTTTGTTTGTTCATCCTGTGGTAAGTTGAGTCAAATAAAGAAAAGGAAAACTCTAATCTTTACATGTTTTAGAGTTCCGGAAGAGGGCAAAAGAAATTTAAAGGGCATGCCTAATCAACTCATTTGTCAACCATATGCAGCATTTTTGGAAGTCCATTTCCAAACATGCCTATAGTCAAATGCTCAGGATCAAATCAGAACATCAGTCATTTCCAATGTCAATGCATGTATATATTTAACCTACCATGTGAGTTTAAGTGGCTGCAGCAGAATGTAAAACAGATTCAACAACGGGATTTCATTTCTTGCATTACATAATGGGCAAGCATATGAAACTTTTCCAAACATGTGCTTACAACTGTCTGCCCAAGTGGATATGTTCCCCGCCTTGCATCCTGCTAGTTCCAACAGAGAAAGGGGTGATGGACATCTCAGACCGTCTAATATCTGAATCGAGCTCCTTCTGCTTCAGTTGCAAGATTTGGCGCTCATTCTCCAGTTTCATTCTTTCATTCTCCAGCCTCAACCTCTCTAGCTCCCGATCTTTCTTACTGCAGTATCTTAGCCACTTAAAATGCTGCTTCTCAAGTTCAAGACTTTGCGCTTGGTAATTGACTTTTTGCTCTTGCAGCTGCAGCATCTGTATCTTAATCCATTGACTTTGTTCCCATCCTGACTTGAGGGGATCTTGAAGAATACTTGTCATTTCAGCTTCAAATTTTTCCACCCTAGTGGACTGTAGGCAGCCATGGTCATCATTGTCATTATTGTTCCTTCCACTGTACTCCTCCATCACCTCAGCATCACCATGAGCATCGTGATTACCTTCATTATCTAATTCATCATCCTCACTTTCATTTAAGTCCTCACCTTCCTCCTCTGAATCATCATTGTCTCGTGAATCCCTCCCTTGTTGAAGAGAATAAGCATGCAGATCGAGATTATGGCAGTTGGGTATTCTTTGCCCATTATGGTAAGCACACATCTCCTTGTAAAACAAGTGTTTTGAGCTCAAAATCTTTCGAACGACGTCCTTTGTCTTTGCTGACAGGTTGGGCATTGAATCCATCAAAGCAGGATTCTCCACCACCCTACAACTAGTCCCTCTTCCAAGGATATCATTTAGCTTCTTATACCTCTTATTCAAGTCATTAAATTTGTCCTCACACTGCTGTGGTGAAACATGGCAACCCTTTTTTATCATTATCTTGGAGACTGTTTTCCATTTACCCTTCTTCTGTAGACACCCAGATCTTCTTCGATGACCATCCATGCCTTGAATTGTACCATCATCACCCACACAAGCCACCACTCCTATAAGAAGCCTAACCACACTGTCTGTCCACTTCATTCGCTGCCAAGGTGATCTCTTTTTGTTCTTCCCACTGTCGTAGTTCTCACAACTTGCATCTTCTGCATGACTCGGTTCATCCTCTTCACTCATATCATCACTATTGGTGGGAATAGTGAGAGCTGCTGCCTTTCCTTTATTGAAATTCACTGTTGCATTTGAGCCTTTCATTTCTAATAGCCCAACTGGGGGACTATTTTCTAAGCCACTCATCATAGTCATTTGATTTTGGCCAGTCACTGATGGATGACGCAGCTGGGTATGTTGGTGTCTATGAAATGACGATTCCAGGTCCAACATCCCTCCATTGGGATTGGATAAAAACCGACCTCCCAAACTTGAATTATTCATTGTTGGAACACAATCCCGAATAATTCTCAGATTTGCCTGCTGGTCAGAGGCAGAACAGAATGTACACAGAAATTTAGATTAAGGCAGTCACCAGAACAATATCTAGACAAGACTTAGCCCCGATATATCCAGGAATCAGAAAAGCAGTGCCTTTAATATTCATTTAGACTCCACTTCAGCAACAAGGAAAAGGGTGGGTGATCACAACACAAAGAATCCACTTTGTGATTGATCACATTATATAGGTTGTCCTTTGGATTTGTAGATATTTGTAAACCTAATCCGGACCAAAGTTAGTAATTCTATATACATGCAAATTTTTTCCAAAATTTAACAACCCTTGTATAGATAATCGACATATCATATTTGTACATCACGTTCATGAACCCATTGGAAGCAGTAACAAAAGAAAGAGAATGTCCATGCCAGACTATATTCTGAAGAGATGAAAAAACTAAATAATATCAGTGTTTATTACCTTTAATTAATATCATGCAGAATTATACAGCTCTCTTTCTGCAATGTTAGGTCCAATAACACCGACATCTCAGAGACACCTATAGCAAAGATACTACGATTTTTGGAGACCAAAACACACACACACAAACAACTTCTTTCCAATACAGATCTTTCACATCAGTTTCCTTCTTATTACCCAGGAACTATTTCTTTGTCGCAAGAATGTAAATGGTAAAGTAAGCACCAAAAGTCATACAAATAAAATATGAAATGCTTTCAGAAAGTACATGAAACAGGCTAGATTAAAGTATGGCCAAACACGTCAATTAATATTTCTTAAGTGCTTTTTCTATTTTAAAAAAAGGGGGCAAAAAAAAAAAAAAGCTCATCCCGTATGGAAACCTCCTCCAAACCAAGTTAAACTAGTTCCTCTATGAATAATTAAGCTTAAGAAAGGATATGAGCTCTAACTAGAATAGATATCAGAAGTTGAACCATCAAACATCCATTTTTTTTTTTAATATTCCATTGTATAGGAGCATGTTTATGCACAAATTGGTGAGTAAAACAATTTCTTTAGAGACTCCATTTGGTTCTAGGCACAAGTTACATGAATTTCAAACTGTAAACTGCGTTCAACTCATTCCGTTTAGTCGGCAACTGTTACAAATTTACCATTCCATCATTTTCTTCCCTATTTCTCCGCGTGACTACTTTTTTTCACACTTCTCTCATCAAGCAAATGACAAGAGTTCACACTCCTCTCCTTCTCTGTGCTTTAAACATAAATAAAACTCCAAACTCTATGTTCACACTTGTTGGAGCATCAACCACCAAAAAATTACACATGATGAACAAATGAACAAAATAATATAGATATTTATATGGCCGTGAACAAAAACAATACCTTCAATTACCATGCAACCCTGAAGCTTTTGGATTCAGAGAGCCATCTTCAATTACCCAGCAATCCAACACCACCCACAGAGATTGAGACAGACATCAGCACGAGAAGCTTAGCAGAACCAACCCAATCGAACACCGTACGAGGATCACGACGGACCACCGCGGATGAGGAAGAAGGGAACGATTTTGGGAGCCGAGCACCACCGAAGGGAAGATTGGGGGCCAGATCGAAGACAAATGAAACTTGAGGAGCAAAATCTGGGAACTTGGGATCTCAAGCTTGAGAGCTTTGGATTGTATAAACAATAAATATGTTATAAATTTTCACTCTGCTTCAAGAATCAGGCATCAAGCTCAAAGGGAGTTATAAGCAAGGGGTAAAGTTTGTGGCTTGAGGTTGGGGGTGAATCCTGCAATGGGCGAGAAACAGGTGAGGCAAGAAGACATGTGCCACTTAACACGGTTCCCTTCAGCGATAAGCTAAGGGCTAGATTAGTTTTTTTTTTTTAATACTTTTATTTAACTATTTGAATAAAGTTCTGTCTTAATTTATATTATAATAATGTTCTTTTAATTGATTTTGAATGTTTATCCCCTTAGACAGTGGCAATTAGAGTTGCCAACCTTCAATTTTTTGTTGGGAGTAAAAATACCCCCTCTGACTCATTTTATTTTACTCATCATCTTCATAAATAAATGTATATTTAAGAAAAATTATATCTATTACAAATTTATTAGTTTTAATTAATTTTAACCATGAATTTGTTTTACGTTATTTAGATATTTGTTGCTTATAAAAAAGATCCAATGCAATAGATAATTTTAACAACGAAGAAAATACTCCCTCCAATCTTTTTCTATAATGAAGATAACACTATTTAAATGATGGTTATTTTTTGAACAATTAATTATGCAGGTTAAGAAGTTAGTTAGTTAAAATTTGTTAAAAAATAATAATTATATAAAAGTACAATTTATTTTTTAAAAATAATTTTATTTATGAAGAGAGTGAATATGAGAGGAGATTGGTAGAGAAAAATATTATAGAAAATGAGTAGAAAAATCTTATGATATATATATATATATATTGGGGGAAAATAAAACAAATGCATTAAATGTTCAAACATTTTCAAAACATAGCTTATAAAAAGAATTAAACATATTAAAAAGGGGGTTAAGGTATAATTTTAGCAATAGAGTTTGTTATCAATAATGTCTAGCACAATTACATTTTAAAATATGTAAAAATATACACAATCTTTTAAAATTAGTACAATTTTAGCAAGTAAGTCCGTTGAATTGATTCAAACATCCATTATAAAGTTGAAGTGAGAACAAGCGGGTCTCAAATGAAAAAAGGGAAATTGACATTTTGGTCAATTTAATAAAGTTACTAAAATTGTTCAGTTTTTAAAAGATTGTATCTACTCTTACACCCTTCAATACTTAATTGTATTAGACATTTCTAGTAAAAAAACTTTGTTGTTAAAATTACACCTTAATCCTTCAAAATATTATATTGTACTCTTCTAATTATATTTGGTTAAAATATATACTTGACCCCTTAAATTTTCATCACCACCTCCTTTCTTTCAAGAGGTGGAACTTCATGAGGGGAATTAAGTCTTCTGTCTTTCTTTGTGTTGATTCCGTGGTTAATGAATTTAGTATTATTCAAAAATTTTACATAAATTTTAATTTAATTCTTTGAATTTAAAAAGTATATTTTTAATCATATAACCTTAACACTGGTAGTTTTATTTGATAAAAATGGTTGACTCAACAATTTTTAAATGGTGATTTTACAACTGAATGGTAACAAAATATGTTTAAATTTTAATTTTTTTAATATAATCATTTTTATATTTTCAAATTTAAGTATGATTTATCAACATTTAATTGCATATGCATCGTTTATAATTGTCAAGCCAATTTTTTCCGTCAAATAAGACCAATTGTATTAAAACTAATAGATTAAAAATACACTTTGGAATTAAAATGAAATTTAATGTGGATTTCAAGGATCAAATGTATACTTTAATAAGTTGTATTTATGATAGAAATTCTATTTATGACATAGAGAAAGAAGAATATTTATAGCATCTATATGTTACTCAATTAAACTTTTTTTCAAGTATTTATCTCAAACTTTGTCAAGTTTTCTTGCAATTTTTTCCTTTTTTATTTGTTTTCCATGAAATTTCTCCCAAAAAAAAATATAGTTTCAAGAAAATCATGTCACTATATTTAATTATTGTTCCTTTCTCATGTTTCTCACCCGCTTAGTCGTGAGAAAGCTTTAGCCCAAGAATTTGAGGACAAATTTGTGGAAGGAAGACAAATATGTACTTTTTCTTAACTTGATTTTACAGCATTAGCCGAATATGGCATTAGCTTTTCAAACTTCTCAGTTCCTACCATTTCTTTTGCCAATCACCATTATAAGTAGATAGACAATTATATTTAAATCATTTTCAGAACTAAATGTGTGGATCTCTTTTATTGGCAATTTCAGTCTTATTGTTTTTGTTAAATATATATGTATTCTCTTACTAAAGATAATCTTATTTGAGAAGTTTGAAGTAGTTTCAGATACTAAATGTCAGCGCATCTTTCCGTAAGGTTTAAATTTTGATTCAGGGTCCAACTTTAACCAAGTGGGTTCTTGGTCACTCCCATTTGTCTCACAGGTTATTCATTTTGTCTTAATGGGCCTAAAGTCAAGTTTTTTAAAGCCCAAAATCAAAATTTTTCTATGGGCTCATAAGTTTCAAGAATCTCTTTCTTAACGTTCTTCCTTTGAGCCCATGTTTGGTACAAACTAAAGATGGGGGAGATCATTGATCCTCGTTTAATGGAGAGGTAGCTTGCACTACTACCCTTCTTTGTGGAGAGATCAAGACGCTTTTTTTTTCCTACAATGACTTGGAATATCAAACTACAATTTATCCCTCCAAACGCCACTTAATTGCAGATTTACTAATAAAGCATGATCTCAATACTACTTTTTTTTAATTTGACATGGCACTTCAACATACAATGATAATCCTAGTTGTGTTGAGATTTCAATATTCAATTATGTAGATTTTTCTATTTAGGTTTTTTCCTTCTTTCGTATAAAAATGAGTATTAGCACTCATCACCTCCTTAAGGAGGAAATACAAATTCTAATCCCGTGAAGTATACTTACTAGGAGGATTTTAACCTTTAACACTCCTGACCTAACATAAATTAGTTTTAAGTTTGAAGTGATTCAGAAACACTCTGAGTTATACTAAAAAAAAAATTAGTGTTTATCACTATGATAAGATTTGTATTATTCAAATATAGTTTTAATAGTCTAAATTTTAGATTTTAAATTAATAATCCTTAAAAATTTAGAGATTGAGTTATAACGAATCATAATTGATGGATTGACTCTTAAGTGAGTTAAAACTTTAAAAACAAAAAGATTTCTTTTCCCTAAGATTTTAAATTGAATTTAAACTATCTTTGAAATTGATCTAGATAGTTTAAATTAAGATGAGCACTCCATACTCACCTTTCAACTATTCAAATTAAATTTGAACTGTCCAAATTTAATCGTTTTCATTGTTATTTTTTTAATAAATTATTTTAATGTGCATAAAATATAAAATCAAATTAATCTTTTAACTATGTTATTTTAAAACATTAATTTAAAAATCATCTACTCAAAATTTTAAATTTAAACTACTAAAATTGTATTTGAACAACACACATCTTATTGTAAGAATAGCACAATGGTCCTCATCAATTTAGAGTTGGGAAAATGGGCCAACCAGTAACCAACAGTCAGGTTGGGCAAAGTTGGCTAAAAAAGCCCCCCAGTGGGCTGCTAGAACCGGCCAACCCAAAAAAAAAATTAAAATACAATTAAAAAGTTTTTGCAATATTATTTTATTTTGGTTTTAAAATAGCATTATCTTACCACATCTTTTTATAATTTAATAATATATAAATATTAATATTTTGTTGTAATTTTTAATATAGTATTACAGAAAGTTAACATGAAAAATAAAATATTGTATATTACTTTCAAATGTATTAGATATTATCTATCTTAAAAAATATAATTTAGTATTGTTTTTTCCTTATATAAAAAATTATTGCGATAAAAATGTTACAAAAATATAAAATATATTATTTAAAAAATGTGGGTTAACCCATCCCTCAGCAAGCTGGCTAAAGGTATGTTTGGGAATAGCTTTTTTAAGTGATTTTACGCAATCCGAGATAAGTATATGAGAGAAATTTTATCTCAACTTACGTAAAAGTGTTTTTTAAATGATTGCTAAACAAACCCTAAAACCATTATTTGATGGGTTGGGCCCGCATTTTCCCACCTCTGCTCATCACTATGACCAAGAGAGAAAATGATTTTAAAAAAGGTTTTTCTCCTTAAAAGAGGTAATGAGATTTGACCAAATTGTCCTCATGAGGATATTTAAAATATTCCTATTCAACCCTATCAGCATCTTCCTCCAAAATTGACGTACCCATCTAGAATATATACCAGACCCATGAAGATCTGAGATGCTACTTAATCTCTCAAATCCAAAATGAAAAAAAAAAAGATATTATACCTTTTAAGAACTTTGGCACCACAAAAATCACCATGACTCTGAAAGCACTCTCCAAAATTGACTCACTGTTTCAGGATTATTGTGAGATTATATTAATAATATATATTTAATTTCCACCCTCTTCGTCCTTATAAAGAAACTAACTAGCCACCATCTGAATATATATATATATATATATCTTCATGAAACAGCTCCAAGCATGAAGCACCATGAAAAGTAACCACGACTTGGAGCATTTGAATTTATTTTTTTGAAAGGGAAAAAAAATCATTGAGCTTCCAACTCATCATGAAAATGCACCACACCAAACATCTTATATACAATCCCCCCCCCCCCCCCCCCCTCTCGGAATCGATGATTTCATTAAATGAAAGAGGCAAACAAAAAGTGTCCAGGGATAATATATAATCCAAAACACAATCATGAGATCTTCCAAACACATTTTTACTCAACCACTTGCTTTATAAATTCGAGAAATTTAATTTACCTTATTCCACACCACTGATTACTACTAATTCATCAAATCTCAACTAATTTATACATACTTTATTGGAGCTTAGCTTATAAATTAGTTTGGACCTAGGTGACTTTTTTTTTAAGATTAAGGAATCTAAATTAATTAGGAAAAATGACAAGAAAATATAAGTGAATTAAAGAAACCCAAAAAGCTACCATAAACTTCCAAAAAGACTAATTGCTGCTGGACATCAATTTGGGTTTTTGTTTTTCATGTGAAATGACCAAGATGCTCCTAGTTTAACAGCTGTATTTGTATTTTCTCTCATTTCCCTTTTGCGCTAATTGTTTCAGGTTTAAACAAAGTGACACAGGGAGCTTTTGCCTCTTCTTCCCTCTGGCGTCCGTAAGTGGTTTTTGTATGACCTTGTCTGTCGTTCACTAGTTTCTCACCATTCACTGGTTTGCTATTGAAGGTTGCTGTGAAGCTTTCTCTGTCGTTTCTCCCACCTGAACTTATGTCTCTGATGCTTTTGTTTCGTTCGTTAACAACTATGAATATAGTATTGACAACTATAACATCAGTAATGACAACATATAATAATCCATTCGAATGAACTTAAAAATGTATTCGAATAAAAACCTCATTCTTAACATATTTGAATGAAGCTTGAAGATGAGCATTAAAATCTTTAAGAAGTCATTTGAATGAACTTAAAAATGCATTCAAATGTACTTCCATTAAGTTACGTATTGACAACTGTTCATTAGCCATTGACAACACTATGTAAGTTATTGATAAGTTTACACAAGCTATTGACAACAACTGAATTTATGCCCCTAATGTTGTTATTTCGTTCGTTAACAACTATGAATATAGTATTGACAACTATAACATCAATAATGACAACATATAATAATACATTCGAATGAACTTAAAAATGTATTCGAATGAAAACCTCATTCTCAATATATTCGAATGAAGCTTGACAATGAGCATTAAAATCTTTAAGAAATCATTTGAATGAACTTAAAAATGCATTCAAATGTACTTCCATTAAGTTACGTATTGACAACTATTCATTAGTCATTGACAATGCTATGTAAGTTATTGATAAGTTTACGCAAGCTATTGATAACAACTAAACTTATGCCCCTGATGTTGTTATTTCGTTCGTTAACAACTATGAATATAGTATTGACAACTATAACATCAATAATGACAACATATATGCTAACTTGCAAAAAATTCAAAGGAGTTGGACCCATATCAAATGTCATCTTCTATGCTACTTTGCAAAAAATTCATTAACACGTTAGTTACCCACCAATAATTTTTTCCTCACTTTATAGAATAAGCACAACATATGTACTTTCTCCATTAACAACTTCAGTTTATGTTTTGACAACTACACGTATGCTATTGACTACACACATCATACATCATTTCTGTTCAACACATATTCGTCATCACCCCCAACCTTCTTCCTTCTATTTTCCTTCAACTTGATCTGTCATACCCAAGCACAACATTCACACCCAAAAACCCAAGTTACCAGATTCAATGGGCGACAATGTTTCATGGCAACAACACACCACGTTTCACACCATCAGCGATTTCGACAAACTTCAATGGCGATGGTGGGCACGATTGCATGCGACCTCTTTCTGCAAATCCCTCCAATACTTGAACCCGATGAACTTCAACATCAACGGTAAGCGCCAGAGTCTGCATGCTGACGGTTTCCACAGAGAGTGGGAAAGAGGTTACAAGCCAGAGTGACAGAGCGGGAATGCAAGAGAGATGGAGAGAGGGAAATCATTTTTTTTTCCTTTTGCAAATGTTTAAGGGCATCTTGGTCATTTCACATGAAAAGCAAAAACTCAAATTGCTGCCCAACAACAATTGGTCCTTTTGGAAGTTTAGGGTAGCTTTTTGGGTTTCTTTAATTCACTTATCATTTTCTTGTCACTTTCCCAATTAATTACTTCAAAGTAAATAAATACTCATTTATCTCCAAATAATTTGTACATATTTTTTTAAGCTGGTATTTATATTTATTATTTATCTCCAAATTAATTTATCTGACTTATGAATTAATATATATATAATTTAATGATGCAGATAAATAAATACGTTTAAGTAAGTAATCTATTAACCTCCCTTAATATCTAAAAACAAATTAACTGACTCATATAAGAATCGAAGGCAGTAATGTATTTTCCAAAATACAATAACAATATACTTTAGCAGATACGAGTATAATATATGGCATACGTAAGGGGAGGGGAATTGATTGTCTTCACTAACCACCCTCTCCACCTAATATTTTCATTATTAGATTAGGTTTTAACTACAGGCATAAATGATCATATCTAGGTTAAATAGTAATATATGGCTTAAGAATAACCCATAAACATATAAAACACATACACATCTTAGGGATTGTTGCTGAAAGTTTCGGTGGCGACTAGGAGTCTCCGTTGTAAGTCTTTTTACAATTATTAAAAAAAATAATAATTTACTCCTATGACTAACATATCATCACCGCTCGTCACCATGTCACCGACGAACACATCACGACCATTCCCTGCATATCATGTATCGCCATATATGCTATCTCACCTACGCCACATGTCACCACCTCGCACTGCTATGTGTCACCATTTGATAAATCTGAAAGTTATACTTTAAATGTATATTTGAATATATATATATATAATATTTTACTACATAATAAATTATAGACATTTATACACACACACTCACTCACACACACACACACATATTATATTTATACATATATCTATATATACAATATCTAATATTATTATAAACTAAAAGTAAATTGGATAATAATTTTAATGCATGTGTTTATTATTTTATATATTTGTATTTTATTTTATATATAGTACATTAGTGATTGAATAATAATTTTTATACACTTATATAATTATTAATTTCATAATTTTTATTTTTTAAAAATATTATTTTTAATAAAAAAATTTACAAATAAAATTTTACATAAAAGATTTTTACATAAAAATATTAAATTTATTGCCTTCAGCGGCGACGGAAAAAGTCATCGTTGTTAGGATCAAGCGCTTACCACTAGGCCAAAAGCTATAGCTGTTAGCCAGGGCGCAACTCTATTTCCTTAACCCTCAGTCGAGCAGACGCCCAAGCGCCATGGTTCGACTATGA